>OX645065.1:3925431-4157988 GCA_951905685.1 Eumerus sabulonum
CCCTGGTGTGTCAGGGCCCCATTCGGAGCCAGGCCTAAATGGTGGCAGTATGCGAGTGTCTGGTGGCCGGTCTGTCCCGCTCGGCAGCCGGTCGGGCTTAGCCCGAAGAAATCACGAGCAGACCGACAGTGGCCTCGTGAGCCATTACGGAGGTGGGGAGGTTATCACGCCATGCACTAACCAGTGACAACGGCATCGACTTAGGATGGGCACGTGGAACGTCTCATCGCTCACAGAGAAGTATCACGAGCTGGTTGAGGAAGCTGCCAGGTATCGGTTAGATATCGTAGGTATCGACAAAGCAAACTGTGACTGTGAACCTTTCGGACGGGTGGAAACTCTTCCCGTCGGGAGTTGCGCCTCAAATGTCTGCACAGGCGGGAGTGGGGATACTTATAAGTCCCAGGCTGGCAGACAGGGTATTGGAGTGGATACCATGAGGAGGGAGAGTCGCGATCTTAAAACTCAAGTTTGAAAGATCAACATTGGCTCTGGTGCAGGTGTATGCACCGAATCCAGAGTCCGAGTATACGACTTTCCTGGACGAAATTGATTGATGATACCCTTGATAGGGTAGTTGAGATGGATTCCTATATCCTGATGAGTGACTTCAACGCCCACGTGGGTGTGGATGTAACGATACGGGGGAGTGTGATTGGGAGGAACGGTGATCCTCATCAAAACGCGAACGGAGAGAGGTTGTTGGATTTTTGCTGTGCAAATGGCTTGTCCATTATGAACACCTTCTTTCCGCACAAAGGCATTCATAAATATACGTGGTATCGTCGGAGTCTTCAACAGAAATCGTGTGTGAAACGGATGGTTTGTGATGTTCGTGTGTTGAGAGGGGCTGAACTGTCAACTGATCATCACCTGGTGTTGTGTAAGCTGTATCTTACTGATAGAGTCTGCCAAGGCGGAAACCAAGAGTGGTTACACGCATACGGTGGGAGAAACGACAGAGCAGTGAGGTGCAGCAACACTTCGCACAACACATATCGGAAAGGTTTGAGCGAATTCCAACTGCTCCATCGGATGTAAAGGAAGAATGGCGACTATTTTCAGCAGCTGTCATTGCCTCTGCACGTGATGTTTGTGGAGAGAAGCGGCTTGGTGTGGCGGCTGGTGGTGAGAAAAGAACTGGGTGGTTTAAAACACCCGGAGTTCAACAAGCCATCAGAGAGAAGAAGAAGGCCTAGAGGGACTGGATTCTCTTGGAGGACTCTGCTTCTCGTGACCGATACACTGTGGCGCAAAGAACTTGCAAATTTGCTGCGCGAGCAGCTAAAGAGCAGTCCTGGAAGGAGTTCGGCGAGAAGTTGGAAGCCGACCATAGATCTGCGAAAAAGGTGTTCTGGCAAACCATTCGCCGGCTCAGAGGAAGGAAATTCAACATCATCGACGGAGTTAAATCCAAAGATGGTGTGTTCCTTTCCAATGAGATGGACATCTTACGCAGATGGAGCGAGCACTTTGCGGAGCTGCTCAATCCCGAACAGGGCACTAAGGGGGACAGACCTATAGTCTTCCGTGTGACGGAGAATAGTCCAATGGTGGAGGAAGGAATTTTAGCGATGGAATCGCTCAAAGTTGGCAAATCCGCCGGTGTGGATGACGTTCGGCCAGAAATGCTTAAGGCAATGGGTAAAGAGGGAGTATTATGGCGCTTTCGTGTCATTAAGGTGGCCTGGGAATGCGGTGAGACACCTAGCGATTGGCAAACTGGGGTGATTGTTCCTCTTTTCGAAAAGGGTGATAAAAAAAGAGTGCCCCAACTATAGGGGCATATCTCTTTTAAGTGTCCCCGGTAAAGTCTACGCTAAGGTGTTGGAGGCGCGTTCTAGAGCTATGGCCGAATCCAGGATAGGGGATGAACAGTGCAGGTTTCGTCACGGCAGAAGTACAATCGACCAGCTTTTCACTCTAAGAATGGTACTCGAGAAGGCTTGGGAGTACACCAAACCAATCTACAGCTGCTTTGTAGATTTGGAAAAGGCGTATGACCGAATTCCTCGAGGTAAACTCTGGAGTGTTCTGCAGGAGTATGGGATTGATGGTCCTCTGTTGAGGGCCATTCAGTCTCTATACACAAACTGTAGCAGCTGCGTTCGGGTTAACGGTAGTAAACCAACACCTTTCACCGTGGGCGTTGGACTTCGCCAAGAGTGCGACTTGTCACCTCACCTGGACTGGGTGTTGCAGCGCAGTCGAGGCGAGGAGTGTTTTACATTGGGAGAGTTGAGGATAAGTCATCCTCACATCCTCCCAGATGGAACTTCAGCGCGCGCTAGATAGGTTTGTGGCCGTATGTGCTGATGCTGGAATGAGGGTTAACGTGGACAAATCCGAGGTTATGGTTATTTCCAGAACACCTGTCCAATGCACTCTACATGTTAGTGGAGTCCCATTGAAGTAGGTGGGAAGTTTAAGTATTCACGAGTGATGGGAGGAGTAATACTGAGCTTTCCTGCAGGATTGGCCAAGCTGAGTCAATTTTGAAACAGCTTGGAAGATCTGTAATCAGGAAGACCGAGCTTGGTGTCAAAGGGTGAGAGTGAATAAAGGTACACCACAAGGTGGCGTTCTGTCACCCCTCCTATGGCTTCTTGTGGTCGACGGAATGGCCAAGATTCTGGAGACGAAGGGTTTTAATGTCACAGCCAACGCCGACGACATTGGCATTTTAGTCTCTGGAAAATTTCCGCAGGTCCTCAGCGATAGACTAAGCTATGCACTGATGTTAGTGGATAGCTGGGTCAAGGGGCGAGGTCTGGGAGTAAGTCCGGCGAAAACAGAAGTAGTACTCTTTACAAGGAAAAGATCTGTATCAAGATACACCTACCCCCGTATGAATGGTATAGATCTGATCCATGGAAAATCTGCCAAAAAACCTTGGACTCGAAGCTTAGTTGGAGAGAAAATATTGAGGAAAGAATTAAAAAGGCCTACGTGGCACTATATTCGTGCAAGGTATGTATGTATGTACGTTGGCGTCACAGTCCATGAAGGACCAGAGCCGAGCTTCTCTCAATCACCCATGTTGTGTGTGATTTTTTTTTTACACAGGTGAAAGGGACCTATAGTTTATTGCCGGTTCCGAATGGCGAATTTCGAGAAGCAGGGTAACCTTTGGAAAAACATGGGGCCTCAAACCGAGGTTAGTACATTGGTTGTACATTGCGGTGGTAAGACCTATTCTAGTCTATGGCTCGGTTGTCTGGTGGAACGCGCGAGAAAAAAAATGTCATCTTCAGAGTGTGTCAAAGGTTCAAAGGGCAGGCTGTCTGGCAGTGACGGGATCTATGAAGTCCACACCAACGGCGGCTCTTGAAGCCATGCTGAACCTCCCACCCCTGGACATATACTGCGAGATCGTCGCAACCGGAACTGCGCTAAGACTACAGGAATCCGGTCTCTGGAAAAAGAGTCCTCACGGACATGCATCGGTCTTGGATCAATGGGCCGTCTCGAGATTCAGAACCGTAGCGGACTATGTCACCCGACTTCCTTCCTGGGAGAGGAGATTCTCTATTAGAATTCCCTCCAGGGAGGAATGGACCGGTGATTTGATACGCACGGAAAGTGAACTGGCATTCTACACCGACGGATCCAAAATGGATGTTGGCACAGGTGCCGGAGTCTAACTTGAGTCTCGGGATATGCATCGCACCTTTATGCTCGATGATGGTTGCGGTGTCTTCCAAGCCGAGGTCTTCGCTATCAAGCAGACGGCGGACCTAATCAGCAAAGAGAATATCTCAGGAAAAAGGACCAGCTTCTATGTTGACAGCCAGGCAGCCATTAAGACTTTGCAGGCAGCATGGATAAGATCCAAACTCGTCAAACTCTGCAAGGAGAAGTTAGAAGTGATATCCAATGTAAATGAGGTGACCCTTTGCTGGGTACCTGGTCATATGAATATCTCTAGAAACTAGAGGGCGGACGAGCTGGCTAGGGTGGGATCAAGTACAAATATTGCGCAGATCTCAGCTGAGGCCAAAGCACCAGTCAGTGCGCTCTACAGGGAGATAGAGTCGGAGCTATTAGTGAAAGCCAATAAGCGATGGTGTCGCTTAAATACATGCGCAACGGCGAGATCGACTTGGCCCGTCTATGATAAGAAAAGAACGGAATATCTGCTGAAGTTCAATCGGGAATATTCGACGGACAGTTGGTGCCCTCACCGGGCACTGCATGCTACCTATCCTACCATGCAGCTCGACTAGGCCAGCCCTACAATGACTTCTGCAGAAGCTGCAGGGACGAAGAGGACATACCGATTATACATCAAGTTTCTTTCGTAAAGGCAAAGCAAAACCGTTTCAACTTCTTCAGAAATCCCTCCCACTGAAGTCCAGGATCTGGTTAGGTAGTGTAACCAGAGAAAACACCACCTGGTATGGATGCGACGCCAACGCGCACCATATGGAATGGGGCAACAGCAATATCAACAAACGAGGTGAGCCACTCTTTGAATTTTTAATCATTAATGAACTCACCGTTGCCAATAGAGGCAACAAGCCCACATTCATAAATGCGGTTAGATGGTGAGGTGCTTGACCTCACCATCTCTAGCCCATTTATCTCAAATGCGATTGGGGACTGGCATGTCTCCAATGAAGCCTCACTCCATCACCAGTACATCAGATTCAACATCTCCGTAGAGGTTAAAGAGTCTGAGCCCGGATATCAGCCCAAACGAACGAATTTGGCTCGGTTCCAAGCTCAACTCGCCGCCAACTCAACGCTTCTCAAGCCGATTGAATCGACAGACGATATCGACGAAGCGGCTTACCAGACCAGACGGCACCTTTACCGTCAATCGCAGGGAAACCCTGGAGACTTTGCTCGAGATGCACTTCCCTGGTTCTACTCCTTACTCGATGTCCTCTGACGTTCAAATTAACGTCATAAATAACATCGTAAGCAGAACAAATAGCCTCTCTGGTAGACTCTTCAGCCCGGACAGGGTCAAATGGGCAATTGGTTCATTTAAACCCTACAAGGCCCCAGGCAAGGACGGTGTCTTTCCTGCGATGTTACAGAAAGGCTTGAATACAATTCTACCATCACTGATAGTTCTTTCTAGGTCTTGCTTCAACCTGGGATATATACCCCAAATTTGGAGAGAGGTCAATCTTGTCTTCATCCCCAAGATTGGGAAGCCAAGTTAGCAACCTAAATCCTATCGCCCTATCAGTCTGACTTTGTTCTTTCTAAAAACAATGGGGAAACTGATAGAGCTCCATATTAGAGGTATCTTGGAAAATCAAACACCTCTGCATCCCAACCAGTATGCATATCGCAAAGAGCGATCTACCGAGAATGCACTACACCACCTGGTGACGCGCATTGAAAATAGTTTCACGCAAAAGGAGATCACAATCTGCGTCTTCCTCGATATAGAGGGAGCCTTCGATAATACTGGCTATGATTCGATCACCACTGCACTATCCTGCAGAGGTGTGGACCATCCCACTAATCACTGGATTAGGGCGATACTAAATAACCGTATCATATCAGCCACATGCGGAGAGGTCTCAGTGACAGTATCGGCGGCTAGAGGATGCCTACAAGGGGGGGTCATCTCACCACTGCTTTGGTCGATAGTATCGATGATCTACTACGCAAGCTAACCACTTGGGGCTACGAGGTCATCGGATATGCTGATGACCTAGTAGTCATTGTTGCTGACAAGTGCGAGATCACTGCCTGTGAGCGCATGCAGCTTGCCCTCCAACTTATCTCTGACTGGTGTGTCAGAGAGGGCTTATCTTTTAACCCTAATAAGACAATCTTAGCCCCATTTACAGAGAGAAGAAAGGTACAACCCTGCTCAATCTTTCTAAATGGCACACACATAGGATTTTCAGAGAAGGTAAAGTATCTAGGCATTGACCCAGACCGCAGACCCAACTGGAACTCCAATATGAAAAATAAACTCATGAAAGCGACTTAGGCCATGTGGGCCTGTCGACGCACCTACGGTAAGACCTGGGGACTTAAACCTAAGGTAGTCCACTGGTTATACACCGCGATAGTAAGACTCATCGTCACCTACGGGACAAAAGTTGAGCTAAAAACTACAATTGCTAAGCTTCAACGCCTTCAGAGGCTAGTGTGTCTCGGCATCATAGGCGCTATGCCAACCTGCCCCACGGCAGCCCAAGAAGCACTCATTGGACTCACTCCACTGCACCTTTTTATCAAAAAGGTAGCATTACGCAGTGCAATCAGAATCCTCTGCTCGGGAACGAATATGCCATGTAGACCCGTAGGCCACATGTTCATATTACAACACCTTCCCGAGCTGGATATGATTACTACGGTCTCGGACGCATTGCCGCACACCTTTAACTTTGACAGGAGATTTGAGATACTGATCCCAAATCGATCAGCATGGGAAAGCAGTGATCCCCTGCTAAATGTCAAAGGCCTTAGGTGGTACACGGATAGCTCCAAGATGGCTTCCGGCGTTGGCGCCGGCATCTTTGGACTAAAACGCAAGATCTCGAAGGCACTGGGAATAAGTCCCAGCATCTTCCAAGCAGAGCTGCATGCCATCCTACCATGCGTCAATCTAAATCTCGAGACTGACATTAGAGGAGTAACCACCAACATACTCTCTGATAGCCAAGCAGTGCTCAAAGCGCTGGGTTTGTACAGTACGAACTCAAAAACCGTCAAGGAATGCCATGACGCCCTACAAGACGTCACCAAAAGAAACAATGTTAAACTTTGGTGGGTGCCAGGACATAAAGGTACCAAGGGCAATGAAATTGCCGACCAACTAGCCAGGAAAGGTTCCAGCGATAAATATGTAGGTCCGGAACCATTCTGCGGCATTTCCGGGTCTAAGATGAATTTCTTCTTAGACAAGTGGGAAAAGTCGCAACACCTGTCCTTTTGAAACAGCGTTCGGAGACTCCGTCAATCTAAACGACGACTCATACGTTACATACTCAAACTCAATAGGGTGGAGATCAGAAGATTAGTCAGCTACCTAACAGGACACTGCGGCATGAGCAGAGAAGGTGATATATTGATTCCTCTTCCTCCTCGTCCATGCAGCCGCGGCAAAGGGCAGCCCTAGTCTGGCGGCGTGTTTTTCAATGATGCATTGACCTGTAATGACACCCACTAGAGTGCTCAAAGTAGCCCTTTTGGTTGCTACTAGGTCCCTTGTTCGTCCTAGTTTTAGCTTAGGCCAGATTTGTTTAGTGATAAAGCCGATATTACTTTCATTCCATTGGAGGTTGGTCGCCTCTATGGTTCGAAGTTTTATCAAGTGCCTTACCGTACTTATTGGTGTTTCAAGGTGCCCGAGGGTAGGAAGACTGAGTGTGGTTGACCCTAACTTTGCGAGCTCGTCGGCCGCGCAGTTTCCTGGAATATCTCTATTCCCGGGAACCCACAATACTTCAATGTTGAACTGTTCAGCCATCTCGTCTAGAGATAGGCGACAGTTTGAGGATGTTTTTGATTTGTGGGTTACCGCGGCCAGGGATTTTATCGCAGCTTGGCTATCCGTGCAAATGATAATATCCTTAGCGGATATTACATTGATCCTGAGCTATGCAAGGGCCGCCGTTATCGTTGTTAATTCTGCCCGATACACACTGCAGTGATTTGGGAGTCTGAATGATAGGTTGAGGTTAAGTTCCTTGGAGAATACTCCACTACCTACGTCTGACTCCATCTTGGAGCCATCGGTATAGAGGGACATCGAGTCCTTTGGTTAACTTTTCCTTCAGCCCATTCATCCCTGTATGGAAAGGCAACTTCGAAGTTCCTAGTGAACACATTCTGCGGGGTGATGTAGTCTGTGTCCAAGGGTACTTTGAAGTGCTTAGGAATGGTAGTATGTCCTTTTTGTAATGTGGGCCATTTTCCTATGCCCCTAATTCGTAGGGCCGCGCAGGCAGCAACTTGCTTGCTGAAGAGGTCCATCGGTGGAAAATGTAATAAATATAAACAGGCCGATCGCTCCGCTTAAATATAAACAGGCCGATCTTTGTACCTTCCCCAGAAGATTTCGATTAACTGCCTTGTCCAGAGCAGTCCACCAGACTACGATGCCATATAAGAGAATGGGCCTTATGACTGCTGTGGTAGAGCCAGTGCATAATGGCACTGGAAGGTGGAAACCCCACCTTCTGCCCACCACTTTCTTACAGCTGTAGAAAGCAGTGGTTGCTTTCTTGATACGATCAAGAATGTTAGGTTTCCAATTCAGCCTCCTGTCAAGGACTAGGCCTAGGTATCTAGCCTGATCTTTGATTATTAGTTCGGTTTTCATCCAACCTCGTTGGGTTGACGGGCGGTACAAGTACTAGGTAGGTCTTCTTAGTATTAACCCCAAGTCCACAGTACTGCGTCCAGGTTTCTACTGTACGTAATGCACCCTGCATTAGGTCGCTTAGAGTGCTGGGAAATTTTCCTGTGGCGGCAATAGCAATGTCATTTGCATAGGCGGTCACAGCGTACCCTTCCTTCCTGTTCTGGCAACAGTAGTAGTTCGTTGACCACCACGTTTCAGAGGAGAGGGGAGAGTACTCCACCCTGTGGTGTACCTCTGCTGAGCATTCTAGTTGAGACGGCACCAGCGAAGTTGGCTTTGACTACTCTTTGCGATAGCAGTTGTCGTACCAGTTCTATCACTGAACCCGTAACGACCAGATCACACAGCGCTTTGGTGACGGACCGGCGTTAAAAGCGCCCTCAATATCGAGAAAGGCGACTGGAGTGTATTCCTTACGCTCGAGTGACCTTTCTATTTTGCTGACCAGTGAGTGGAGTGCTGTTTCCACCGATTTACCCTTGTTGTAGGCATGTTGGTTATTCGACAGCCTTCTTGAGATGAATTAAAAGAAATGTGTTGTTGGATGATTGACCTGGTAGTGTACTATATACGTTAACTGCGCTAAAGTCATGGGTTGTCTGTACATGTGGCCAATTTATCACAGACAACCCTAAATGGTAAGTCCTCAGCTTTAATTTGGTACCAATTTCGACTTTTCATTTTATGCCTATAGTCAATTAAAAAAAGTTGGTTTGTCGGGCATGCGTGGTCGCAGGGGGACTGCCAACCCAATGTTTTCAAATTCCATTTAATGTAAGCTGTTTTTGTTGAAGGCTTCTACTTTTCGCTGGAGCACTTAGACGCAATCACTGGTCCATTGTACTCCAGACAGACACCTTACATTACTGTATTTTCCCCGTTTTCCGGAGAAAAAGGGGAAAAGGAGCTTCAGTGATGTAGAGCTAAGGGATTCAGCACACACCACGTCGGCTCCAAGGGTGCGTCACCGTGCGCGAGCAAAGGCGGGACAATCACAGAGGAAATGCTCTGCAGTGTCATCCTCCTCTTCGCCACATGCAGCACAGGTAGGCGTCTCACTGATGCCGAGCACGTAGAGATGCTTGTCAAAAGTTTAATGGCCCGTGATAACTCCCACAAGCCTTCTGCAGTCGATTCTCCTTAAAGACAGGAGGAATGCTGCAGATTTTTTGCAGACATCAGGGCGTACGTGCTTAGTCATCCTGCAACCTGGACAATCCCTCCATCTACGGTTGTGTGTATTAAATACACAATCGTTGATGTAGGAATTTACCGTGGATACAGGTAGATCTAGAGCGGATTCAGGTCCTGAGGAGCTCTCCTCTGAACCCATTCTGGCGAGTTCATCAGAGATCTCATTTTCTGGGATCCCAGAGTGGCCTGGAACCCACATAAGCCTTAATGAATTCAGTCTGCCGACCCTGTGCTTCACAACATAGTGCATGGCCATTAGGATTGCGTATATCTATGATTGGAAGACAGACGCATACTTTCCTAACGAGAAGTGCAGTCGGATGTTTTCGCGCTCAAAGAAGACTCCAGCACCGGACCCCCGCCCAGACCTGGAGCCGTCCATGAAAATGCGAAGACTATCCTTTCCAGGTTCAGTATCCAGCCATAGCCAATCCTGACGCCATGCAAACTCGACTGTGAAATTACAACGCAATAGGATAACGGGCGTCAGTGCGTCAGAAGGCATGTCCATGAGACAGGGGTCGCAGGACAATTCTTGCGCAAGCACACCGTTATTCCTATGAGAGTTGTACCAAAAGCCATTTCTCTTCAGACGGGACATGGCTTTCAGAGCACACCCTCTGATAAATATATCAACAAGTGGACGGTTCGTCATAACATCTTGAGCAGCGCCCGGCGTGCTGGGGAAAGCCCCCCTTTCAGCTGGGACAAGCCGTTCTTTGGAGTTTGGTGAAAGAGGCCACGACGTGTTTGCGTTTTATTCTGTTCGACCAGACAACCGATGGATATGAGATTATAGGTCTTATCATTGCCGTGTAGATCCAGAGGACCTTTGCCGGCGATAAGCCCCATGTTTTGACAAAAGCTCCTTTGCATTGCCAGAAAGATGACAGCGCTTTGGTGGTTTTTGACTCAACATGCTTCGACCAGAGAAGCTTACTATCTAAGATGACTTATAGATACTTAGCCTCCTTGGATGTCGGAATGGAAGTGCCATTTAGTACCAGCTGAGTCATGTCAGTATTTTTCCTCCTTCTCGTAAAGAGAACGTAATCGGTCTTAAGAGGATTGACTGACAGCCCGTTTCTGGTACACCAATCATCGATCACATTCAGCGCCGCCTGTGCTTTGAGACGGACAGTCGCTAGACATGAGCGATTCCCGCCAACCTTTGGCCGTTTTGTCCACATCTTGGGTAAGCTTTCATTTCATATGTAACTGATCCTTCTTTCTTATGCCTTGGGACATCACACGGTCGGCTCTCGGACTATAACAAAAACAGACAATTTACCTTTTCTTTGTCTTTCGATAGTTCGTCCTCTTTGAATTTATCCTGATTGTTTCGCTCTTCGAGTTTCTTCTCTTTAAGAGTTTTAAGCAATTTCCATTTGCTGCTGCCGAGAGCACAACAGCCATTACCAGCAGCCGAACCCTCGACGCTAATACTGGAATCCTGATTTTGAGATTTCATCGAGGCCTTTTTGACCTCTGCTTTCGTTTTTGTAGTACCGTCGTCATCCGAGGTCGATAATTTCACAGCCATCGCAACGTGATCATCATTCACTCTAACTGATATATTGTCTTGGTTTTGGTCTTGCCGTTGGTCTACGAACGGCTGCTCGGTTTGCTCTCGCTCCCAAAGCAATTGTTCCTGCAATTCAGGCCACATCTCTGATTCTTGTTTTAATTGCGCCAACACAGATTCATCTCTCGGCTTCTTACCCGTGTGCATCGCTTCTTTGATTTGACCTTCTTTGAATTCATTGTAGTTCTGTACGGTTTTGAAAACCTGTCCATATGCCTGCTCATCGGCTTGATCACTCACATCTGATGGAGTATCAGGTCCCGATGTTGCCCCGGACGACGAGCTTTTCTCTTTGTCATCATCCACTATAGCCTCAATGGGTGTTTCTTCGTTTTTGGTAGGGGACACCGATTCATAGGTCATACCGATACCTGTCTTACCAGTTCCAGCTCGGCGTTTTGTCTTAACCGATATATGACGGTGATTATTGCGTTCTTCGGCACATGAGGAGTATGGCGATGAGGATGACGAAAGTGGAATATCATCAGTGCTGTCGGTGCCATCGGTTGATGGCAATTTTCGTGCGCTTCGTTGACGTTTCTTGGTTTTTTTAACTTTTTTGAGTTGACGTTGCTTCTTCTGTTGATCATGTGAATTGAGTTCAAGGAACATACTTTGCTCTTCAATTTCATCGTTATCCTGCCAGGCACTGTGAATGTCGGTGACTTTGGCAAATTTCCCGTACACATCCAATTTAGGATTTGAAATGACGGCCGATGGCATTCGTTGATGGAGATGGAGTATCTCTTGTGTGGGAATCTGCGGTGGGTGATGATGGTGGTATTGAGATGAAATAACCGGAAGTTGATGGTGTTGAGTAGTAGCTTGTTTATCGGACAAGTCATTTTCAAGTTCGGCGTCTTCTTCTTCTTCTTCTTCTTCGTTTTCAATGCAAACCTCTTCTTCTACATTGTCTCCGTCCAATACTTTAACATTGGACTTCAGTTCGTCCAGTACACTGGTCATTTGCTCACGAACTTCTGGGTCAGGTTGGTAGACAATAGCTTTTGATGGTGCTGTAGCATTTTCAATTTGACCTGCGCCCAATCGATCGATTTGGGAAAGAAGGCTTTCCTCGTTCATTTGTACATCGAGCTGTGCTTGTGTTTCCAGCTCTTCCAACTGTCGTAACTCATAGCAGAAATACTCATCGTCCGTGTCTATACTATCCTCAGTGCTCTGTCGGTGCGATGAGGACACAGTCCGATAGGAATGTTGGCTGCGATTGTCCTCGTCATCGCGCGAGATTGATGGTATGTCTAGTGAGGCCAGACTGCGCTGACCATATTTCATTGGACGATTGCTTTGTCCCGATGTAGAGGCCACTGAGTCATTCAGTGATATTGGTTGTGTTAACGCAGAGGTAGTCATTTGTGTTTGACTAAAACTCAACGATGCACAAACTTCGTCATCGTAGATATCATCGTCCTCAACGCACATGGAATGAGTTTTCTGAAGATATGGGCCAAGGGCTTTCCGCTCGCGATGCTCATCAGCTTCCTTTACATTTAACATCAATTCATCTTCACTTTGAATTTGAATATCAGGTGGTGAGATATATTGTTGCGAATCAATTGGTTGTTTTAGTTGTTGACGCTGTTGGTTAGATTGTTCAACTGGTTCAAGTTGATGATGTCGAATGGCATCGCCGACGGTGGGAAACATTGAATTGAGGAACATTTCGTCTTCTTTGTTGGCCGTTTTAGATTCGACAGTCGGGATGCGGTGAGGTTTGCTGACAACGGCATACGAAGTTTCTTCCTTTTCTTCGCGTGTTGGTGGCGATAGAGGAGACGACTCCATTTGATACGTTTCTTCTGACGATGATCTTGTTCTTTGCTCGACAACGTCGAGGACAATGCTATTTTCCGGGTATAACTGGAAATGCATTGGTGACTCATGATAGTTCGTGGATGTGCCGGGCTGCGATCGAGCCTGTTTGAACAGAGATTCGCGGTCGACGTCATCGTTACTATGATAGTTATGATCATATTTTAGGCAATGTCCTGTGTCAGTGCTAATGACCGAGTCATCGTTGTCAGATGACATAAAGCTTGGCATCTCTTCACCAGGATCAGACATACTAGAAACGGGACGCTGCACAAGGCTGTGTTGACGGTATATTTTTGCCTTTTGCATTAAATTGCTGACGGTTGACGAGAGGGATCGCTTCTTTTTTTTCGAACTAGAAATGACAGGAACTGATAGTGGCGAGTGTCCAACACTTGCTCCTGTGTGCGTGGCACGTCGTGTTATTGGAGGTATCTTGCTAAAGCGTTTCATCAAGCACATTCCGGGCTGTTTCTGTGAATATGTCTTGTGTGGATAGTGTTGGAAGTAGCTCGATGATGATGACGGATAGGCTTCACTTTCTATATCGATGGTGAGCGATTGTGACCGGCTATGTTTACCAATACGCTTGAATCTGATATCAGGTAGCATGTGGCTGATTTTGCTCCAAACTTGAAACTTTCCATGTTTTTCAGTCGCTTGCTGATATTTTTGCTTGGCAATATGCTGCTGCTGCTGTTGTTGCGGCAGCTGTTGATGATGTGTGCGGTGACTATGTTGTTGATGATATGAATAGGTTGAGGATGATTGCTGAAGATGCGCATCATTGGCGATTTCGGTCTGTAAACTGACATATCCAGAACGATTGATTAGGTACGACTGTTGCAGTATACTGCGCTGTTGTAAATCATTAAAATGTTTCTGCTTCTGCTGTTGATGATGAAGTAATTCCAATTGGACAAGATGACGATTATGTTGTGCCGATGATGGTTGCGATGAGTAGTATCGGTACCGGGGACGTGGGCCCGTCCTGTATTCACACCGACCCATGTAGTCGAGATTATTGCAGCTGTTATAATCGGTGAGATTGTTGGAGGAGGGGTAATAGACCAAACGATCAGTTAAGTTGCCATGCTTTTGTTCACCAACTGTTTCCACGTCGCCATTATCAGTTTCTTCGTAATAGCCAGGGGGAGACTGTAACACTTTTGCACGATATTGACGAGGAATGATATCCCGTACAGGACTCTGTTGCGAAGAAGTTGTAAGAGGAGTGGGAGACTTTCGGTCACGCATTGGGGACGTCTGGCCTAGTTGGTCGTAAAAATTCTGTTCGGACTGATTCCGAATTAAATCGGGAAAGTTTTGCATGGAGGCTGATGTTGGCGAGGAGCCACAAGTTGCATCTAGCGATGGTGATGCTGATACTTTTTTGGGAGGACCAACGGTTCGTAGTGATTCATTTTCACGCTGTTGATCATCCCACGCTAACATCTCATCTACAGTTCCTTTATCTTTGCCCAGGATATGTTCGCGTTGTATTGCAAACATCGATTTATTCTCGTAAGCCGAGCAGATAGGCATATTCTTCGAGAGCTCTTTAATGTATTTGAGATTCTCCTCGGAGAACATGAAATCATTCCTCTCGGCACAGGAGAGGGCTGTTGTTGTGCTAAGGATTGTGGGAATTTGAGAGCAAGCAGTGGCAATAGTTACCGATCGTGTGTGTAAGAGTTTAGTTAATGATCCTGAAAGGAATGAATTGCAATCTGCTCCACTGCCACCATTACTACTGTATCTGTTAGTTGGGGCCAGTATGATATTTGGTGAAATCGGTGACCGTTCCCAGCTAGATACACCGCTAAGCGAGCTCATACTGGAATCTGATTTGATTTTCTTTGGTGAGTGGTGTTCCGTTGCATTGGGTTGCAGGTGATGTCGTTGGTAGAGAAACAGTGCTGTACCAACAGTGGAGTTGGGTGGCAGTATTGTCGATTGCTCGTGTAGCGACGTACCGCACTTTTGACCAATCTCTCTATCTGGCTTATCCTCCTCATCTACCTTTTCCTCTTCCTCTTCCTCTCTCTCTCCCCTTTTTCCATTTAGCTTTTCATCTTTCTCTTCATACTCCTTCTTTTCGTCGTCGTCGATTTCATCGTTAACATTAATCGCAGTCGGATCATATTCATTTTCGGACATTCGCCTTCGATGTATCTGTAAGATGTCGTAGTGAAAAGGATTCATCGTAGAAATCCTTCGATTTTCTTCGAGCATAATATTATTTGTGTTCTCGTCAATGTCGAAATATACTTGGTTGGTTTTTGATTCTTCGTGATTAGGAGCTGGTGGCGGTGGACTCTGGGATGCATTGCAGAGCATGTCTTCATCGCACAGTGTCGAGAAATCATCGATTTTTCGCTCATAGCTTGGATTCTGTAAGTGAAGCAGGAAGAGCATCGAATTATGTCGTTCCAATGACTTTTTCAATGACTTGATGTACTCATCATTGTTATAAATGTTGTTACTGCTTGATCTGTGGTCAATTACATCACCATGACGAAATATTTCTCGCTCATTTTCAACATCCATATCGATATAGTTGTCGGCTCCAAAGTATCCATATCGATCAGATTCGCTTATGTTGCATTGTCTTCGATGCATTTCAGTCTCTTTGGTTTCGAGTTTTTTCAGCTGTTCATTCAGATTAGAATTGTGTCCGATTAGTTGTGCTCTGTAGCTCAATACGCCTTCGTCATCATCATCACCGTCGCGCAATATGACACCGACATCGTTGTCCTGCGAAACGTTGAAAGATGAAGACGTGCAGCCAATTGAGTTAGCCGGCCCGACGAGTTTTTTAAATGTCTCGATGTTGCGTTCCAGCTTATCCATCATTATGTTGAATTTGTTAGCATTGGTTACGCCCAGTTTCGTAGTCATAGTAACCGGGTTGAGCAGCAAACGAATTAAATTCTTGTCGACCTTTTTTATCTTCCCAAAGAAAGCGCTTTCGCGCTTTATAAGGTTTCGTAGTTTGAGCATTTGTCTTGGTGTAAAACAATCTAGATTTTCGATTTTATTTATCCCTTCAATGATCGTATCGATGAGTTCGTTTTCCTGACGTGGAGTGACTGTACTGTCGCATTCATTTAAAACATCATCACGACGAAATAGTCCGAATTCATTATTGTACGGACTTGCCGCCGGACTTGAAAAGTCAGATGTAGATTGTATCGCGGCAGTAGTAATTGTCGCTGCGGTTGATATGGTGGTAATGATGGTGACTGATTCAGCTTCTGTCCTGGTAGCGGCAAGAACCGATCTGAACTTGTTTAACATATCCATTTCGGAATGCTTCTTATTTCGGGTTAGCTTTTTAGGGGCGGCGCTGGTTAGCACAGACGAGTTGGAAGGTAGGATACTAATTGCTTGCGTTGTGGCTATGACCGGTGTTGTAAGGGTCGATCGATTAACACTTGTCGTTGACGGTATCATATTTGCCGTAGTTTGGTCTTGGATAGTATC
The DNA here is from genome assembly GCA_951905685.1 of Eumerus sabulonum. Taxonomy (NCBI): domain Eukaryota; kingdom Metazoa; phylum Arthropoda; class Insecta; order Diptera; family Syrphidae; genus Eumerus; species Eumerus sabulonum. Next base: position 3,941,868 of record OX645065.1, read on the forward strand.
TTCGTTGTCTTCGTAAATCATACCCAACGAGGACATGGGGCGTGAGAGAAGGCCTCCATATTGACTGCCAACTTCTTGGTAGTTATTTGAAGAGGGCATTGTTCCGATATAATCATCACTATATGATTGGTTAAGTACTTTATAAAATTCCTCATTTACCTCATTCCCTCCTCCCGAGTCATCGATCGGTACTGATATCAGTCCGCCATCTCCGATGTTAGAGGCAGTCCGATGAAAAAACTCTTCCGATTCGAGAACATCCTCATTGCACAGTTCTACCACATTTGAATTGTACCTTTCGCGATTCAGTTCAGCGGCATGACGAAAAAAATCATACTCCTGCCGTACCTGATCGTACGGTGTCAACTCTTCATCTTCCTGAACAACTGATGAAGATACACCAGGAACCCTCATATTAAGTATATCCATGCCGTCGTTGTACATGTGGTCACCACTACCGTTGGAAATGTGAAAATCACGTTCGCGAAGCATTTGGACCTTCAATTTGGCAAGCTCCTTCTCTTGATGTATATTGTAGTGTTCCATATCGGAATCGGAATATAATTTTTGTCGCAGACGATTCTGCATATCTTGAAAACTTCTGCTAATAAGGTTACTTTTTGTTCCCAGTTCATTGAGAGAACGTGTAGCCGGTGTCTCTGGTGATTTTGCTTGCCTTTCCGTAAGTGGCGAGTACCGTAGGGGTAGTGAAATCTTATCGAGGGAAGCATTTGCAGCTTGTGGTTTTTGGTTATTTGATGGTTTGAGAGCTTCGTTTTTGAGTTTTTCCAGTAAATTGTTAAATTCGTTTGTGGACGAGGGATTATTAATTTCATTTTTGACGACTCCATCTGACTCGTAACCGCTAGATGGTCCTAAGAATGTCTCTGCATCTCGTAGACTTGCACGTCCGTGTAGCTGCATTAGGTTAGATACAACGATATGCTGTTCCATTGTTATGCTTTCGAGTTTATCCAAGCGAACATACATTTTCCCGTATTCGCTTGAGAGCAAATCTAAAGCACGCCATGCGAATTTCAGTTCGGTTTCGAGAAGACTGATACGTGTTGATATCTTCTCCATGTAATCCGAAATAATGTAGTCGGAATGCAATTGGTTATTATATAGTTGACTTAGATGTTGTTCACTTGATGTCGAAGTTATAGCGCCAGATATGCCGGCTGCACCACACAATGCACCATCTAAGGACATTGCCGAAACGGAAGTAATGTTCGATTGATGCATTTGCTGCAAGCTCATATGTTCCTGATGCTGTTGCTGCAGTTGTTGTTTAATGTTAAGTTGCTGTTGTGTTACCGAACTACTCATTGTCATATTGTCACTCATATTCCCGGGCATAGTAGCTGCCATTCCACTCTTATTTGCATCGAATGAATGAGCCTTGTGTTGACTTTGCTGTTGCTGTTGCTGCAATCGACCTGACACTGTGGGACTGCAAGGATTCGAAGGAATTTGTGCTGGCGCATTCAGTTGCTGATTCGTATTCAAATCATTCGTATTTTCAAGATTTAATGGCTGTGAATGTCTACCCATTGTGTTCAATAGTTGTTTATGACCAGGCTTAGACGACGAATTCATTTGATAGTTATTATGTTTATTCTTCGCTTTGCTTATTTTCCAAGGAACTTATTAAAAAAAAAAAAAAAAAATCCTTTCTTCCTGTGTTGTGTAGTTGTCCGTTGCTTTGCTCTATTTGTATCTTAAACTTGATTAATTTGATTATGAAACTCGTTCAACTAACTTTTTTGTGTATAATGTATAAAGACGTCGATATACGTATATACATACATATATACAACCAGATATATGTATCTGTGTTGATAAAATTCCCTAAACTTTTAGCTTATTGTTGACACTTGTAAGAAACTGCGATTAATTATTTTATTACTTAATTGCTTCTCTTTCCCGTCGATAGTTTTTCATAAAAAATGGAGTAAAACAGAGAAAATAACACCGCAGTAAGCTTGAATAGACCAACATAAAATTGTGCGTCGTAATATTAAAGTCAGCTCCTAAAAGTAAGAGGTTTTAATGATTCTTTGTATTCTTCTGTATTTCGGATTAATCCATTTATTTTTTTTTGTATGGTAGATGACATTAAACGAAAAAAATGAGTATAGGGAAGAGTAAGAAATAAAAAAAAAAAATAACTAAAATCTATACTAACATTATAAATGTAAAAGTGTGTGTGTCTGTTTGTCGGTCTTTCACGGCAAAAAAAAAGCGACGAATTGACGTGATTTTTTAAGTGGAGATAGTTAAAGGGATGGAGAGTAACATAGGCTACTTTTTGTTTCTTTCTAGCCCCCGTTAAGTTTGTATGCAGCAAAAAAAAAAAAGAAAATCAGTAGGGGATGGAAATTTGTGTGAGACTCTATGATACAAAACTAATAATAAAATAATTTAATTAAAACAACCGTAAATCAACCAGCTTTTGAGAAAACAATCAACAATCGAAACATAAATAAGTGTTACTCTTGAATTACAATAGATGGCGCTGATATGCGTCTGAAACGCGCTCACGTTTTGTGCTCTCTACCTGTAATTAAGTGCGAGCATCGGGCCGCGCTTCACACTATAGTGCATACGGTACCTATACTCTGTTATTTGACTACTAAGCGTTCCAGTCATGCTTATACGAAATTTGGATGGCCCCGAGATTATGTAATGGGACGAGACTTTGTTTCACACAACTTGGCCGCAATATCATTAGCGCCACAATCTTAACCGGCGCACAGTGGGGCAGAATGCCCTGAAAGTTGGCATTAAATCTACCGACAAAGCTAAAAATTTGAAACTTGTCATAATTACTCTTTGTGATATTACAAAAATATTGTGGAAGTTACTTATGGCCACGCCCATAAGTGGGGCATATAACATAATGCATGTGTCTTACAAACCTAATTAAACGAAATTGAATAAACTAAAAAGCCTGAGAATCTTAATAAAGAATACATAGGACGTGGATTCTGCCAAATTATTTTTGGGCCGGAAGCTAAACGAAGAGGAACAAGGCATGTGATAAACACTGCTGAATCATCTGCATCCAATATCTGATAAGCTTGCTTATACGAACTGTGACCGGAGCTGCCATCAAAGCCCCATTTAGAATACAAGTATACATTTTTAGGGTTCCGTACCCAAAATTTTGGGAGCTTTTGATCGTATGATTTCATACTGAAACCGGGACAAATTGGCTTCAAATAATCATTGCCAAAGCTTCTTCATCATTCATTGAAGTTGATTCAAAAGACTCACTTAAAATTCTTTTATATTTTTCAGAAGGGCTTGGATTGGTGGTAACTTTGCGAATGATTTTTGCAGCCCCCGATTGCCCAGAAGCTCTCGAACCCATTTCAGTCGCCAATGCCAATGCCAACTCGGAAAGGGGCGTAGATTTTCTCCGCTCTTCAGTTTTTTTGTCGTTTTGTTCTATCTGAACAGTGATCAAATAAAATTTTCGGACGACCACGCCTAAAATTTGCAGAGCATATAAAAAGAATAGGCGTTTTAAGCCAAGTACTATTGTTTTTTTAAGAACGGTGCCTCTATTCGACAAGCTTTATCCCAGCGGGATTTAAACTTTCATTTAAAATCGCTAATTTTTTTATTAATGTCATGTTCAAAACCTCCACTGCCTCTAATCCGTCTTTCAATTTCTTGTCTTAAAAACTCTATTTGACTATCGAACCCTGGCAAATTTGAACTCTCCATTATATCGTACATGTTTTGCCTTGTAATAGACAACGTTTTGGAAGGTGTTCGGCCTGAAAGGAGATACGAATACTGCTCGAAAGGGAGCAAATTGGAGCAAACAAAAATTCTATATTCTAAAAGTAGACAAAACGCCGAATACAACGGTATATAACACTTTGCAGCAAGTCGCGGCTAACACAACTTAAAGCTTAAGGATTTCAGATAAATGCAAAAATAATACATCTTCCTGCACTTTTTTTAGGGTTCCGTACCCAAAGGTAAAACGGAACCCTATTACTAAGACTTCGCTGTCCGTCCGTCCGTCTGTCACCAGGCTGTATCTCATGAACCGTGATAGTTAGACAGTTGAAATTTTCACTGATGATGTATTTCTGTTGCCGCTACCACGACAAATACTAAAAACAGAACAAAATGAATATTTAAGGGGGGCTCCCATACAACAGACGGGATTTTCATCCAAAAAATCCTGCCTGCAACCAAGATCTGTCATTTGATGAGGTAACATACATAGTCTCTTTCATATTTATATATACAGATGGTACGGAACCCTTCGTGCGCGAGTCCGCATCTGCCGACGGATGCTGGCCCGACAAAAAGCGAGTAAGAGCCTCTGCAGCCGAACATCTTGCAGCTCTGCTATTCAGGTCCTATTTCCACCTCCTCGTGGTGCCATCTGGAAATTTCCTTAAAAGGGAAATTACTGACGGAAGAGGCCGAATGGCGAGTATCCTGCGCCACCAAACAGAATTAGTGTCGGTTGGGCTATGGTCTAGCGAACCATAACCGTAAAACCACTAATTGCTCAGAAACAAAAAACAGCCTCCCATCATCAAACGGAACGGATCTATGTTGACTTGTTGACGACCCTTATAAGAAAACAAAAAACAAACAAGGACCTTCGGTTCTGTACATGGAATGTTAGGTCCCTAAACAGACCACGTGCGGCCGAATAACTTGCGGACGCCCTAGACCGCTATAAAGCGGACATAACCGCCATCCAGGAAATGCGATGGAATGAGCCGGGGCGACATTTACCACGGTGACTGCTATAGGGAGAGAGGACAGAGACTATTTGGATGCGGATTTGTTGTTAGAGGTGGACTAAGACATAAAGTCCTAAGTTTCCAGTATGTGAGTGAACGCCTCATAACGATCCGCATCAAGGCAAATTTCTGTAACATCAGCCTCGTATGCGTCCATGCCCCCACGGAAGACAAGGATGACTCAATCATAGATGATTTCATTGATCTCCTAGACAGAACATATACCAAATGCCCCAGCTATGATACCAAAATCATACTAGGAGATTTTAACGCTAAGCTGGGTAAAGAAAGCATATTTGAGCGGGTCATCGGCAAACACAGCCTACATGACACCACATCCGATAACGGACATAGGCTGATCGACCTTGCCACGGGGCGAAATCTTCTTGTAGCCAGCACACGATTTTCCCACCTCGATATACACAATGGCACCTGGCGGTCGCCAGATCAATCAGTCACCAACCAGATTGACCACATCGCGATTGACGTCAGACACTCCTCCACTATTCTTGATGTTCGCACTTTCCGAGGAGCGAACATAGATTCAGACCACTATCTTGTAGTAGCCAAGATACGACAGCGCATAACACGAACACCGCGGAGTAGAGTTAGAACACCAAGCTATGACGTCGGAAAGCTACTATCGCCGGAGATCGCCAGTGCTTTTGCCAATCGCGTCTCCCTTAAGCTCTCCGATACACCTCAATCCTCCACTCAGTCAGTAGAGCAACAATGAAGCCTGTGCAAACAAGCCCTGAAGAGCACAGCAACGGAAGTGCTGGGCCTTAAAGCTCCACCACGACGAAACACCTGGTTCGATGACGAGTGTAGAAGGATTCATGCGGAAAAGCAGGAGGCATACAAAGCCTCACTACACAAAAAAACAAGAGCGGCTCGTGAGCTCTACGAGCTTAAGAGAAGGGAGGAACATAAGCTTCTCAAGAGAAAAAAGAAAGGCGATTGAAAACTTGGAGAGGTGCCATTGCAGGCACGACTTTCGAAGATTTTATCAGCGGATAAAACGAATGTCTCAAGGCTAGAAAGCCCAAACGGAGGCCTGTAAGGATGAGAACGGACACCTAGTAGTAGAATCGCAGTCGATGCTGAGAATTTGGAAAAACCACTTTTGCAGACTGTATAACGGCGATGACAGCCAACATACCGCCGTCAGGCAGAATGATCCATTTTTTAACGACGAAGATCGCAGAGAATTCCGTCTCCCTGACCTCGACGAAGTTAAGATTGCCATATCGAAGCTCAAGTCGAATAAAGCTGCTGGCGCAGACGGACTGTCTGCTGAGCCCTTCAAGGCAGCTGGGGATGACCTGGTTGGGAGCATGCACCAGCTCATCAGTAAGATATGGTTAGGGGAAAGCATGCCCGAGGAATGGAGTCTCAGCATCGTATGCCCGATCCACAAGAAAGGAGACCCCTCTGATTGCGCCAACTATAGAGGAATAAGTCTCCTTAGTTCCGCATACAAGATCTTCGCTGCCGTTTTGTGTGAACGCCTGAAGCCATTCGTAAACAAGCTGATAGGTCCTTATCAGTGTGGCTTCAGGCCAGGGAAGTCCACCATTGACCAAATCTTCACACTACGGCAGATCCTGGAGAAAACCCATGAATTTCAAGTCGACACTCAACACCTATTTGTCGACTTCAAGGCCGCATACGACAGCGTAATTAGAGATGAGCTATATAACGCCATGTTTACCTTTGACATACCTGCTAAACTCGTCAGACTTTGCAGGATGACCCTGGGATATGCTCGCCGCTCCATCCGAATCGGTGCAGAACTGACCGATAGTTTCGAAGTCAAGAAAGGATTTAGACAGGGCGATGCGTTGTCGTGTGATTTTTTTAACATCATATTAGAAATGATTGTGCAAAAATCACAGGCCAATACAAGAGGCACAATCCATTTCTAATCCTCGGAACTCCTTGCATACGCTGACGATATTGACATAATACGTAGATCACAGCGAGATGTCAATGAGGCGTTTGCCAGTATTGAGATGGAGGCGGCGAAAATTGGTTTGGTAGTTAACTAGGGCAAGACTAAATATCTGCTATCATCGAAAAAGGACATTTACCACCGACGTCTTGGACAGAACGTGCATATTGGCAGATATAAGTTCGAGGTAGTTAAGGACTTCATATACCTCGGCTCCGCGGTGACTTGGAACAACGACACCAGTTTCGAAATCAAGCGCAGAATTACTCTTGCCCACCGCTGCTTCTTTGGGCTCAGGAGGCAACTGAGAAGTAGAGCCCTCTCTCGTACGACCAAGTTGACCTTATATAAGACCTTAATTATCCCGGTCCTGTTATACGGCGCAGAAACATGGACTTTATCTAAAGCGGATGAGGAAATCCTTGGTCGTTTCGAGAGAAAGATTCTGCGTTCGATTTTCGGTCCCATAAACACAGAGGAGGGTTGGAGGAGAAGATTCAATCACGAACTGTACGGGTTGTACAGCGACATGAGTCTGGTCAGGCGTCTACGGATCCAACGCCTAAGATGGCTAGGCCATGTAGAGCGAATGGATACCACAGCTTTAGCCCGTAGAGTCTTTGAATCCAACCCCGAGGGACGAAGAAATAGAGGACGGCCGCACCTCAGGTGGCGCGCACAGGTGGAAGGGGACCTCAACCAACTGGGCGTGCGGCATTGGAAAAGACTAGCGAAAGATCGTGCTAGGTGGAGAGGCATGTTGGTTGAGGCCCAGGTTCACCCCGAACTGTAGCGCCCATTAAGTAAGTAAGTAAGAAGCCGCGGGCAAAAGCTAGTAACGTAATAAGCTAACCTAACAACATCTTATAGTGACCATACCAATATCAAAATCTTTTATGATTTGATAATTCAAATTGAATTGAACTGAAAAAAAAAAAAAAACAAACCGGCCAAGTGCGAGTCGGACTCGCCCACAAATATGAAAGAGACTATGTATGTTACCTCATCAGTCATCACATTTAATCACATTTTTTGCATGATGACAGATCTATGGTTGCAGGCAGGTTATCGGCATATTACTTTGATAATCAAAAATCAAATTCAAAGTGTCCATTGAATTCAAATCAATTATCTTACTTGACAGCAACGATGTGAAAAGGTGAATAACAATAAATATGGGGAAAAGGTTTGCAGCTAGGATTAATTCATCAAAGACACAAACATATTGTCGACTAACCTTAGTTCAGTATGTGACCAAGGGGATTTTTTGGATGAAAATCATGTCTGTTGTATGGGTGCCCCCCTTAAATATTCATTTTGTAGCGGCAACAGAAATACATCATCTGTGAAAATTTCCACTGCCTAACTATCACGGTTTATGAGATACAGCCTGGTGACAGACGGACGGACGGACGGACGGACAGCGAAGTCTTAGTAATAGGGTCACGTTTCACCGTTGGGTATGGAACCCTAATTACACATTTCCCTATTTGTAGCAAATACGTACAATGACATACAAAGAAAGAAAAAAAGCTGGTGGCTGGGGTCGGTGAACCATTAGACTTGTATCAAATAAACGAATGAAAAAAAAAAAAAAAAAAAAAAAAAAACCGGGTACCTACCTAAACTGAGCAAAGGAACCTTTTTAGGACATTCTACATACATATACCGAGCATGATATCATTATTACACATACATATGTACATATGTAGCTAGATATTGTTGGTGGCAAACTGCCGATGATAGGAATATGCATGTAAGGATAGTGCATGTAGAAATGTGAAATTTTTACAAAACAACCAAGGGTGCAAACCGGTGGCAAAAGAAGGGAAAACAGTGAGTGAGACAGAGAAAGAGAGAGAGAGAGAGAGAGCGAAACGACAATATGTAAGCATTTGCTTTTTGTATTTCTCCTTCTCTTCTGGAGTTTTTTTTTTTTTCGAGTTTTCCTGGGTTTTCCTTTCCTTCCTTTTGAGATATTTTCATGATCATGTTGTACAGACATTTCGTTGTATGTACAGGGGGGTTGCAAAGGTGCGGTTAATGAGTGAGCGATAGTATAGCGCACATACTTCTCCATGTGTGTATGTATATACATGCGCGCATAAATTGTATAAAGGAATTTTTCTCTATCGCGTAGATACATACTATGTATGTATGTATATAATGTGTGGAAAATGTATCTACGAAAAAGCAAAAAATTTGTAAATTGACAAAACTTGAATCAAATCTGTTTATAAATGCACATTTTAAATAGAATATTTTACGAAGGGCCGATTGTAATAAATTTTGTATTTTATGTATGTATTATTGATTTGCTCCTTTTGCTATGATTCTGTTTCACGGTTATTATCCTTTTATTATGTATAGCTTCACTATGTAGCTTTCATTACATTAAGCTTCACTTCACTGATGTCAAATGAACGTTATTGATGGGTATTGTTAATCTATTACAAAAAGGATAGGATCAGTTCAGGATCATAGTTATTGATACATAGTGCAAATTGCTTTTAGATGGGCGTTTAATATGTATTTCATTGTCCGCACATAACGATAATCATTGTAAGTCCGCGATCCCCATCAAATATACATATGTATGTTGATGCACTTACAGTATGTAGATATACAGTCACACGTGTATATGTACTATGTTGTACTTGTATAGAAGAAAATTAAATAAATTAAATTGGTAGATACACAACGATGGAGTATATAGACATCTTTTAATAATAGGTTTAGGCTTAATTATGCGCACAATTAATCGAGTTCAATATACTGACTGTTCACTAGCGTTGTTATTGGCATCAGGGTTCGGTTGGAAAATCAACTTTAATTAAACACACACGCACATACACACACACACATATATATATATATATGTGTGTGTAACCTGTAACCTGTGAAATACTATCGTTGTTTTAGGAAAAAAGCAATCCCATTGACTCAAAAAATATCCGTCAGTCGACAGGCTTTCAATCATATGCAAACATTACATACACACTCTCTCCTCAGCAGGATGAGGATAAAAAGATAAAAAATCGCAATAACAAACTAGATTTAGATTTAGTCGAGCAGACTAACAGACGCATAGAGGAACGCACGTTTATTTAAATCACTCTTCCCGGTTATCGGTTCATCCTTTCGATTAGTCTGAATTAGTCTAATTCACCTTTAATTTTTGATTAATTTAATTTCGGTATAAGGCATATCCTTTTTCTGTTTTTTTTTTTTTTTTTTTTTCTTTCTGATGAGGAGAAAACGCAATATGGGAAATAGCTACTTTTGCCTTGCAGTTTATGTTTCAGCCCAGTTTTGTGATAGCAATAGCTTCGCGAAATTGCGTGAAAGAATAATATCAAACTATGTAACAAGGACGAAAAGTAGATAAAAAAAAAATTAGAAAAAAAAAAAAATATTGTTTTGGTCTGTGGATATATGTACATGGAGGTTGATTTGAAGCCGCGACGATGTAAACAAGCTAAAGTCTCTATGCGACTGGTTGTTAGGTTGATTGACTGTATGCCGAAAGTACGTTGGAAACAATGGTAGAGGGATGGAGCGCGCATACTCGCTCCTTTCATTCGAGCAACGACAGGGTGAAATATGTATAAACTAAAAGTAGATGGGGATGATCAGATTCCTGACTCTCTTAGTCAACAGGAGCTTTGAACCTGGTATTTCGTTTATAGTATAGTTGGTAAGAGTAAACGTCTAAAATGTTGCCACAAAATAACCATCAGTAGTGTGGATATAAAATAAGGAATGTACGGATGGCGTTTGTTAAGCAGAAGTATGTACATACATAGGTACCTAGCATTAATTATGAATTGAGAAAAGTAAAGTTTTGATTATAGGGATTAAGCTTATTACAAGCTATCCTTAAACAATCTAAACTTAAAATACTAGCTACTTAACCTACGGGGGAATAGGGTGAAGTGGTGTGTGGGAATTATAGGGATTAGATTAGATTAGATTTTTTTTTATATAATTGGACCTTAGGAGAGATTTTTTAATGGATGTTTGAGAATGGTTGGCTAAACGTACTACTTACTTACTTATCAGGCCTGCGATCCATGGAGGATCTGAGCCTGAGCTATAGCTGCCTTCCATCCTTGACGGTCCCGGGCACGCTGCTTCCAATTGTCAAGACCAAGATGTCTTACATCCGCGATTACTTGGTCTTTATACCGGAGGTTCGGTCTTCCTATTCTTCTCGAACCAGGATGCTCGGAGTCGAGGACCCTCTTAGCTGGAGCGTTGATGTCCATACGCTCGATGTGGCCGAGCCAGTGTAGTCGACGGATCCTTGCCTTCCGGACTACATTCACATCTTGGTACAGCTCGTAGAGTTCGCGGTTGTGTCTTCTTCTCCAAGGTAGACCTTCCTCACAGACAGGACCAAATATCCGGCGCAGAATTTTTCTTTCGAAAGAACCCAAAATCAGCTCCGCTGTCCTGCTTATCGTCCAGCTTTCGGCTCCGTACAGCAAGACTAGCAGAATGAGCGTTTTGTAAAGCATGACTTCGGACTTTCGAGTGAGGAGTTTTGACCCCAGTTGTTTGGACAAGCCGAAGTAGCAGCGGTTGCCAAGGGCGATTCTACGCCGGATCTCCACTGTGGTGTCATTTGTGGAATTTACGTTTGCCCCGAGATAGACAAACTCCTTAACTACCTCGAAATTGTAGCTGTCAATTGCTATATTTTGTCCCAGGTGGTGAGCGACGGATTGGTTTTTGCTTGACAGCATGTACTTCGTTTTGTCCTCATTGACCTTAAGACCAACTCGTCTCACTCGTTCTTCAATCGCCGTGAATGCTTCCACAATGCCACGGCGAGAACACGCGATGATGTCGATGTCATCCGCGTATCCTAGCAGCTGGATGGACTTGTAAAAGATAGTGCCTTCCCTGTTGACGCCTGCCCGTCGCACTATCTGCTCCAGCACCAGGTTGAAGAAGTCACATGACAGCGCATCTCCTTGCCGGAATCCGGTGCATGTTTCAAACGGTTCCGAAGTTCTAGAACCTACTTGCACGGTGCATCGCGTATTTTTTAGCGTGACCCGACACAAATGGACCAGTTTTCCCGGGATCCCGAATTCGGCCATCGCACCAAACCGTCCTTCACGATGAATGCTGTCGTATGCGGCTTTGAAATCGATGAAAAGATGGTGTGTGTCGATTCGAAACTCGTTGGTCTTTTCCAGGATTTGTCGAAGTGTGAAAATTTGGTCTATAGTCGATTTGCCGGGCTGGAAGCCGCACTGGTAGCTGCCGATTAGTGCGGTACAAAATGGTTTTAGACGTTCACACAATACGCTGGACAGGATCTTGTATGCGACATTGAGCAGGGATATACCTCTATAGTTCTTGCAAGAGGTAGGATCGCCTTTTTTGTGGATGGGGCATATAGAGCTGGTAATCCAGTCGTCGGGCATGCTCTCATCTTCCCAAATTCTGCAGATGAACTGGTGCATGCTCCCTACCAGAACATCGCCGCCAGCCTTGAAGAGCTCTGATGGCAAGCCATCTGAGCCTGCGGCCTTGTTATTCTTCAGCTTCTGAATAGCTGTGCCGACTTCTTCGATGCTGGGTGGGAGGACTGCTTCAGCGGCTGTAGTTGGGATTTCCTCGGTCCCTACCACTCTCTCTTGGTCATGCTCGTTAAGCAGCTGCTGGAAGTGCTGCTTAAATACATCCACTATTCCCTGCGGGTCGGTGACAAGATTACCCTCGCAGTTTCGAAGAGCCAGGGTGCCCTTTTTGAAGCCTCCTGCAAGGCCTTTGGCTTTCTTGTAAAAGGCTCGTATTTTATGTTTATCCCTAGACTCCTCGATATCCTTGAGCTGGGAGGCTGCGAAGATTCTTTTCTTTTGTCGCAGTAGTTTCTTCTCCTCCCTTCTTCTGGCTCGGTACTCTTCTCGCGCTGCCCTGGTTTTCCTCTGCAGCGCCTTTTGGTACGCCTCGTCGGTTGCTGCCTTTTTCTGCTCACACTCGCCATCATACCACGGGTTTCTTGTCGGGGGTGGTAGGTATCCTAAGGTGGTTTCGGCTACTTCCTGAATGGCTGAGCGGCAATGCAGCCACATATTATTGGCATTTGTGTTCGACGTAGGCATACCGTAGAGTCTTTCGCTCAGCTGCTCCCTGTAGGCTCTGGCAACCTCCGGTGTGTTGGTGCAGCTTTCTGACATTGGACAGTCGAGCTCTGAATCTTGCTGCTACGAGGAAGTGGTCAGAGTCGACATTTGCCCCTCTGAATGTTCGCACATCCAGGATGTTTGATGAGTGCCTTGCGTCAATGAGCACATGGTCGTTTTGGTTGGCGGTTCGACCGTCCGGAGATCGCCAGGTTGCTGTGTGGATTCGCTTGCGAAGGAATCTAGTGCTACTTATCACCGCATTACAAGCTGTTGTTGTATCGTGGAGGCTGTGCTTTGCGATCACTTCGCCAAGGGTGTTTTCCTTACCGATTCTGGCGTTGAAGTCCCCGAGCACGATTTTTACATCGTACTCCGGACAAGCTCCGTAGGCGTTGTTGCTAAACGTAACATTCTACAAATTGGTTCGTTGTAGCCATATTTAGTGCGATGAGGGGGAAGTCTGAAAAGTGAACTTGATCTTAGGCGACGAGGGTTGGTATTGAGCGAAATCATTTCAAGGAGGGCAGGAGAGTCGATAATTCCAGCTATAAGCTGGTAAATGAAGAGAATGTCAGCTGCCTGACGGCGTGCTTTCAGGGTTTGTAAACCGATCAATTGTAGACGGTCTTCGTAGGATGGTAATACAGTCCTGTCAGACCACGGGAGACCTCTTAAGGCAAAACGCAGAAATCTGTGTTGCACAGCTTCAATTCGTGCAGAATGGCTAACGTAATACGGAGACCAGGCTTGATTGGCGTATTCCAGGATAGGTCTGACGTATATAATGTAGAGGGATTTAGTGACGTAGGGATTCGAGAATTCCTTAGACCAACGTTTTATAAAACCGAGGGCAGAATTGGCTTTGTGTATGATATGATTGATGTGGGAGACATCTGTCGCATATGATACCTAGGTCGCGTATGAAGGAGACGTGGGGTACAGGCTCGTTAAGTAGATAATATGTTCTAGGAGCAGAGGGAAAGCGTTTCCGAGAGAACGTAACGAACTGGCATTTACCGATGTTGAGTTCCAGGTTGTTGTTATCACACCAATTACCGAAGGATACAAGGTCGCTTTGGAGTGCTAGCGAGTCTGCAGGAGTTGATATTGTCTTGCTGATTTTCATGTCGTCTGCATATATTGACAAATGGGAATCTTTTAATATAAGGTCGACATCGTTAACAGCGAGGACAAATATTAAAGGGCCGAGATGACTACCTTGCGGAACACCAGAAGAGGCGATGATGGGGTCAGAGATACAGTTTCTGAAAAGTACTCTATATTGGCGATTCTCCAGGTACGATTTAAGCCATGATATGATTTGGGGCGGGAAGCCTAAAGCCTCTAATTTAAAATAAATTAATGTATGGCTTAACCTATCGAATGCTTTACTAAAGTCAGTAGTGATAACATCAACCTCGTTGGCTTGGCTCCAGAGTTAGAAGTATTTTGGAGGCAAATTCGGTAAGGTTGGTTGTGGTAGATCTGCCTTTTAAGAAACCATGCTGCCGGGAGGAGAAGATGGATTTGCAGTGGAAGAATATTGAATCATACACGACGGACTCGAAAGGCTTAGTTAGAAATATCCATCTTGGGACCTTTTTTGTGAGTGGGGAAGATGTAAGAATTTTTCCAAACATTGGAAAGGAAGCTTGACGAAGGGGAAAGGCGAAAGAGAATGGAGAGAGGTTTGCAGAGGGAAGCGATACATTTCTTGAGGAGAATGGCTGGGAGACCATCGGGACCCGGAGAGAAGTCATCTTTAAGTTGGTTCATCTTGTGGTGAACCAAGTCCTCGTTGATATCAATTACGGAGAGCGATGTCTGAGAGCAGTTATTCACATAGCTGAAAAATACAGGGTCGGGTTTATAACTGCAGTCGCTAGATGATAGGCTAAAGAATGAGGCAAAAAGGTTCGCGACGATTTTGGGGTCGTCGGAGGTAGTGTTGTTCCATTTGAGAGTGGAAGGGACCCCATCTGATTTTCTTTTGAGGTTGATGAATTGGTAGAAGCGTCTAGGATCGGTAATAAGGGACGTCTGCATTCTTTGAAGATATGAGTTGTAGAGTTGTAACAGTGAGCGTGTTAGATAACGTACCCTAAGGTGTTGTTTTTCGTTCAATTCTAAATGAGATATGAATGACGAAAAGGCTCGAACAGGAGATATTAGGATAAACCACTTTCCTGGTACAGTGGAACATTCATAATTCGAACAAGGGGGAACATGGGGTGGGAACATCATCGACCGCCGAGCGGAAAATCTAACATGAGACAGTCTATAAGATTGTTACGGAAAATAAGATCCTGTGGGCAATCAAGTTCTTTTGACCCCTGCAAGGCACCGGGAATTGATGGGATCTTTCCGATCATGTTGCAGGAGCCATGTGAAGTCATTCTTCCATGTCTGAAGCGCATCTACTCCTGGTGCCTCACGATGGGTTATGTTCCTCAAGCCTGGAGGGAAGTTAGGGTAGTTTTCATACCCAAGTCGGGTAAAGTCAATCACACTACTGCAAAGGCTTTAGGCCTATCAGTCTGTCGTCCTTCCTGATGAAAACACTGGAACGAATAATAGACTTGTACGTTAGGGAAGAGATTGGGGACGGTTATCTGTCACAATCACATAATGCGTACATAAGGGGAAAATCGGACGATACTGCTCTGCATAGGGTAGTCTCTACGATAGAAAAATCGCTTAGCATCAAGGAATTCACTCTAGGTACCTTCCTTGACATTGAGGGTGCCTTTAACAACGTTAGTACCGAGGCAATAGTGTCCAGCCTTTATATGGCCCAAATAAACCCGGGTGTATGCAGTTGGATTGGGCAAATGCTGGGTACTCGTATAGTAAATTCGACGATAGGGAGAGCATGCGGAAGGGTGAGAGTAAATAAACGTACACCACAAGGTGGCGTTCTGTCACCCCTCCTATGGCTTCTTGTGGTCGACGGAATGGCCAAGATTCTGGAGACGAAGGGTTTTAATGTCACAGCCAACGCCGACGACAATGGCATTTTAGTCTCTGGAAAATTTCCGCAGGTCCTCAGCGATAGACTAAGCTATGCACTGATATTAGTGGATAGCTGGGTCAAGGGGCGAGGTCTGGGAGTAAGTCCGGCGAAAACAGAAGTAGTACTCTTTACAAGGAAACGATCTGTGCCAAGATACACCTACCCCCGTATGAATGGTATAGATCTGATCCCTGGAAAATCTGCCAAATATCTTGGCATAATCCTGGACTCCAAGCTTAGTTGGAGAGAAAATATTGAGAAAAGAATCAAAAAGGCCTATGTGGCACTCTATTCGTGCAAGGTAGCCTTTGGAGGGGGCCTCAACCGATGTTAGTACATTGGTTGTACACTGCGGTGGTAAGACCTATCCTAGTCTATGGCTCGATTGTCTGGTGGAAGGCGCTTGAGAAAGAGTGTCATCTTCAGAGTGTGTCAAAGGTTCAAAGAGCAGGTTGTCTGGCGGTGACGGGATCTATGAAGTTAACACCAACGGCGGCTCTTGGAGTCATGCTGAACCTCCCACCCCTGGACATGTACTGCGAGAGCGCCGCAACCAGAACTGCGCTAAGATTACAGGAATCAGGTATCTGGAAAAGGAGTCCTCACGGATATGCATAAGTCTTGGATCGATGGGCCGTCTCGAGATTCAGAACCGTAACGGACTATGTCACCCGACTTCCTTCATGGGAGAGGAGATTCTCTATTAGAATTCCCTCCAGGGAGGAATGGACCGGTGATTTGGTACGCACGGAATGTGAATTGGCACTCTACACCGACGGATCCAAAATGGATGTTGGCACAGGTGCCGGAGTCTACTTTGAGTCTCGGGATATGCATCGCTCCTACAGGCTCGATGATGGATGCAGTGTCTTCCAAGCTGAAGTCTTCGCTATCAAGCAGGCGGCGGACCTGATCAGCAAAGAGAATATCACAGGAAAAAGGATCAGCATCTATGTCGACAGCCAGGCAGCCATTAAGGCTCTGCAGGCAGCATGGATAAGATCCAAACTCGTCAAACTCTGCAAGGAGAAGTTAGAAGAGATATCCAATGTAAATGAGGTGACCCTTTGCTGGGTACCTGGTCATATGAATATCTCCGGAAACGAGAGGGCGGACGAGCTTAATCCGTTGACTGTTGAGCCAGGGCCAGATTTGCCTGGTGATGAGGCAGGTATGTCCCTGAGTCCATCTCCGGTTCGTCTCGGGCCTGGCGAGATTTATATGATTGTGTTTAATGGTTGCAAAGGGTATACCTTCACAAGCCACGATTGATTGTAGCATCGTTCCTTGTTTGGCGAGTGTGTCGGCTCTTTCGTTTCCTGGAATGTCGCTGTGTCCCGGTACCCAGATAAGTTGTATGTTGAACTGTTCGGCCATCTCGTTAAGAGATAGGCGACAGTCGAGACTAGTTTTTGATGTGTACCTATAGACCTCCAACGACTCTAAGGCTGCTTGGCTATCCGTGAGAATGCCGATATCCGTGGTGGATATCACGTTCCACTTCAGCCAAGTTCCGTCTGGAAAACGCTGCAGTGATTTGATAGTTTAACCTCTCCACTAAGGGCCGTTGGGCTTATCGCCTTATCCCGAGCATAGAGGCTTGGTTGAACCACAGACATGGTGAAGTAAACTTCTACCTCACCCAACTGCTTACGGGACATGGTTGCTTCAAGTCATACCTGTACAAGTGCAGGAAGGTCGACTCCCCCACGTGCCCAACGTGCAGAAATATCCCTAAAAACGCGGAGCACGTATACTTCCACTGCCCACGTTGCAATTACAAAGAGAAGCATTACAAGGAATACTGGGTGAAACACCAACCCCAGAGAACTTAGTACACCATATGCTAGAAACGGAAAACAAGTGGAACGCAGCGAGCGCTTATGCCAAAGACATATGCCAGGAGTTAGGCAGACTAGGGCGAGAAAGAAGAGGAGTAAGGGAAGAAAACGCCAACAGCTGTACAGCAAAGTGTACCGACGCAAATGAACAGACAGGCAGACATACGCAGATACGTGCCTCCACAATGGGCAAGTAAACATATAACAAAGTACGTACACCTGACACACGGACGAACATAACGAATTCAACGACACAGACACAAACTAACAACGCCCGTCAGGACATCCAGACTTGACACATAGCCAAACGCAAATGCGTGGAGAGAAGACGAAGTCTCACTCCACTACGGCTGAAGTCTCACTCCAAGGCGGTACCGTGGGCACCCGGAGACCAGAAGCAGGAGGTGGTTTTCGTGGGTTAAAGTCTCACACACTGGCTTTGGTGACCCTGAAACATGGTGACATGTCAAAACATGGGATTCGCAAAATCTTACAATAACTTCCCACTGGGGAATTGATAAAAATATTTCGATCAAGAGCTTGGGAAGATGTTTTAGGGTAGGGTCGAGAAAATGATTATAAACACTACTCACTCCAGTAGAAGGCGTTATCTGATAGTATCTGAGAAGTGAAATAAGCTTCCTCGTTCGTTCCATGGATGACATTTTATATTGACTGATCGGTGTCATTTGTGGAGCTCCAGCAAAGGCCGCGATTCCGATGATTATTCTACCTTTGTATGCCCTACGCACAACAAAAAAAAAAAAAAAAAACAAAAACCAACAACGAACTGAATAATCACATACAGGATTCAAAGGATCCTGGTGACCGAACACTCACTTAACACCACTTAACACCACTTTTGTATGTGAATCTTGTGAACATCGCTAAGCGCAATGACGCATTTGTTATCGATTTCGCACAACAGGTATAAAAAGGAAAATTCGATTTACACGCTCAAACGACTCGCTACCTAGTACACCATTCGAATACCTTGTAAAAGTCGGAACACAAAGCGCATGGAAGCGAAGACCGAACAATTAGTTGCGACCTCGCCATGATACATAAATTTACATTAATGTCACACCAGAATTCGAATTAGGATTATCCGTTGGAGAGACCACATGGGCGATCCACGAAAGGGAACCGTACTAGGTGAATGGTAATATGTATGTCGACACCGTGCGGCACCGTAGGCCAATTGCAGAAATGATAAGTAACATCTATAGGCGATGAGCTTATCAAAATACTAAATTTAAATTTTCGTGGGGGCCGATATCCCCCTTAGTTCAAGCTAACATTCTTAATTCCAACTTAACCAGGTAACATTCTTAATTAGTCTAACTTAACTGACTGACAAGAATGGGAGAGGGGGGCGCGATTTAGGAACTATGGTAGTGAGAAGGGGAGGCTACCGAGAAGACGAAGTATTAGGCATGGAGTGCTGAGGTTGAAATCGAAGTTAATGTTCGAATTAAAGCTTCCCAAAACGGTTCATTGGAGCCGTATGAGGTGCGGGGGACGGATAGATAGAAAAGACGAGGATTGCGAGTATAACGAGGGTGAGTGTTAAGGGATATAGATTCACAAAAACCAATATGCCTACCAGCCTGGGAAATCGACCACTCATGCTCTTCAGAAACTAACAGGATTTGTCGAAGTGTGAACATTTGGTCTATAGTCGATTTGCCCGGCCGGAAGCCGCACTGGTAGCTGCCGATTAGTGCGGTGCAAAATGGCTTTAGACGTTCACATAGTACGCTGGAGAGGATCTTGTATGCGACATTGAGCAGGGATATGCCTCTATAGTTCTTGCAAGAGGTAGAATCGCCTTTTTTGTGGATGGGGCAAATGCGACACCTCGTAATGCGTGGATAAGTAGCACAAGATTCCCTCGTTAGCGAATCCACACAGCAACCTGGCGATCTCCGGACGGTCGAACCGCCAACCAAATCGACCATGTGCTCATTGACGCAGGGCACTCGTCAAACATCCTGGATGTGCGAACATTCAGAGGGGCAAATGTCGACTCTGACCACTTCCTCGTAGCAGCAAGATTCAGAGCTCGACTGTCCAATGTCAGAAAGCTGCACCAGCCCATCAGGAGGAAGTTCGACATTGGGCGCCTGAGCACACCGGAGGTTGTCAGAGTCTACAGGGAGCAGCTGAGCGAAAGACTGTACGGTATGCCTACGTCGATCACAAATGCCTATAATATGTGGCTGCATTGCCGCTCGGCCATCCGACAAGAAACCCGTGGTATGATGGCGAGTGTGAGCAGAAAAAGGCAGCAACCGACGAGGCGTACCAAAAGGTGCTGCAGAAGAAAACCAGGGCAGCGCAAGAAGAGTACCGAGCCAGAAGAAGGGAGGAGAAAAACGACTGCGACAAAAGAAAAGAATCTTCGCAGCATCCCCGCTCAAGGATATCGAGGAGTCTAGGGATAAGCATAAAACACGAGCCTTTTACAAGAAAATCATGCAGACACTGAGACCAATTTACTCGAGACCAGTTGCACATTGTTTACGCTAAAACCAGTTGCTCTAGAGTCTTCGTGTCGCGCACATCAAATGCATCTTACTTACTTACTTAGGCGGCGCTACAGTTCGGTCTGAACCAGGGCCTCAACCGACAAGCCTCTCCAACCGGCACGATATTTGGCCAGCCGTTTCCAGTATCGCACGCCCAGTTGGTTAAGGTCCCTTTCCACCTGTGATGCGGTCGTCCCTCAGGTTTGAGGTCGGAGACTCTTCGACTTGACACCATCGCTTGTTGGCCTTTCCTAGTAGTTCCCCCCTGTTTCTCTGAATAGTGTGCTGAGTGGCGTTCTAGCATCAGTTGTGATCTGCGACGTATCTGCACCTGATCCCAGTCTGGCTAGTTTGTCCGCCTTCTCATTTCCGGAAATATTCACATGCCCTGGTACCCAACAGATGGTTACCTCATTAACATCCGATATTTCTTCTAGTTTCTCTTTACAGAGTTTTACGAGCTTGAATCTTATCCATGTTGCTTGCAGAGCTTTAATGGCTGCCTGACTGTCAACATAGATTTTGATTCTCTTACCTGAGAAATTCTCCCTAAGAATCAGATCCGCCCCTTTTTTGATTGCGAAGATCTCAGCCTGGAAGACGCTACAGCCATCGTCAAGTCTGTAGGAGTGACATGCTTCCTGAGTTCGAAGTAGACTCCGGCTCCTGTACCGGTATCCGTTTTGGATCCGTCGGTATAGATTGCCAGTTCCTCTTCCGTGTTTACCATACCACTGGCCCATTCCTCCCTGGAAGGAATCCTAATAGAGAATCTCCTCTCACAGCAAGAAAGTGGGGTGGTATAGTACGTTTCGGTTGCGGACATCAGGGTAGCCCATCGATCCAGGATTGATGCGTGGCCATGAGGACATCTTTTCCAAAGACTGGATTCTTGCAGCCCTGGCTGCAATGCTTTCACAGTACATGTCTAGTGGTTGAAGGTTCAGCATCGCTTCAAAGGCCGCCGTTGGTGTGGATTTCATAGATCCGGTCACCGCCAGACAGCCAGCCTTCTGAATCCTTATGGGAGTTTGAAGGTTGCATTCCTTCTCAAGTGCTTTCCACCAGACTAAAATAGGTCTTACAACCGCGGTGTACAGCCAGTATACCACCTATGGTTTAAAGCCCCATGTCTTTCCGAAAGCCACTCTGCACGAATAAAGTGCCAAGCAAACTTTCTTGGTTCTTTCATTTCTGTTGCCCTTCCAGCTAAGCTTGGAATCTAGAATTATTCCAAGATACCTAGCGGATTTCTTCGGAATCAGGACGATACCATTTATACGTGGATATGTATACCTTGGTATTGATCTTTTTCTTGTGAAGGGGACTATCTCAGTTTTAGTTGCGGACTTAACCGAAATCCAGGAAATGCGATGGAAAGGACCGGGTATAAGACGGATGAAAAACTGCAACATCTACTACGGCGGCTGCTATAGGGAGAGAAGACAAAGATTTTTCGGATGCGGACTTGTTGCCTCATAGCGGATCGTTATGTTATCAAAGTAGATTTTCTTACATCAGCCTGAGCCTCGTCCACGCCCCCACGGAAGTCAAGGATGACCCCACTAAAGATGGATTCTACGATCTCCTAGACAGATCGTATGCCCAATGTCCCAGAAATGACATAAAAATTGTACTAGGAGACTTCAATGCCAAGCTCGGTAAGGAAAGCATCGCTGAACGAGCCATTGGCAAATATAGCCTACACGGAACCACATCCATCAACGGGCACAGGCTGATTGATCTTTCGTCGGAAAGCTACTATCGTCAGAGGCCGCCCGTGCATTTACCGATCGCGTCTCCTTAAAGCTCTCCAATACACCTCAGCCCTCCACGCTGTCAATAGAACAACAGTGGAACCTTTGCAAACAAGCCCTGAAAAGCACTGCATCTGAAATGTTGGGCTACAAGGCTCCATCACGTAAAAACATCTGGTTCGATGACGAGTGCAGGAGGATTCATGCAGCGAAGCAGGATGCATATAAGGCTTCGCTGCATAAAAGAACAAGAGCAGCTCGTGAGCTCTACGAGTTAAAAAGAAGGGAGGAGCATAAGCTTCTCAGAAGAGAGAAGAAAGAGCACGAGAAACGCGCGATTGGGGATCTGCAGAGGTTTTACTGCAGGCGTGACGTTCGAAAGTTTTATCAACAGATAAAGCGAACATGCCAAGGTTATAAAGCCAGAACGGAAGCCTGCAGGGATGAGAACCGACACCTGGTAGTAGAATCGCAGTCGATGCCGAGAATATGGAAAACCAGTTCTGCAGACTGTATAACGGCGATGTTAGTCAATATACCGCTGTCAGGCAGAATGATCCATTTCTAATCGACGAAGACCGCAGAGAATTCCGTCCCCCTGACCTCGACGAAGTTAAGACCGCCATAACGAAACTCAAGTCGAATAAAGCTGCTGGCGCAGACGGACTGTCTGCTAAGCTCTTCAGGGCAGCTGAGGATGATCTGGAAGAAAGCATGCCCGAGGATTGGAGACTGGTATGCCCGATCCACAAGAAAGGAGACCCTTCTGACTGCGCCAACTACAGAGGAATAAGTCTCCTTAACATCGCCTACAAAATCTTCTCTGCCGTTTTGTGCGAACGCCTGAAGCCTTTTGTAAATAAGCTGATAGGTCCTTATCAGTGCGGATTCAGGACAGGGAAGTCCACCATCGACCAAATCTTCACACTAAGGCAGATCCTGTAAGAAACCAATGAATTTCAAGTCGACACTCACCACCTATTTGTCGACTTCATAGCCGCATACGACAGCGTAATTAGAGGCGAGCTATACAACATTATGTCTACCTTTGACATCCCTGGTAAGCTCGTCAGACTATGCACCTATACAGAACGTTTGCATTGGCAGATATAAGTTTGAGGTAGTTAAGGACTTCATCTACCTTGGCTCCGCAGTGACCTGGAACAACGACATCAGTTCCGAAATCAAACGCAGAATCACTCTTGTCAATCGCTCTTTCTTTGGGCTCAGGAGGCAACTGAGTAATAGAGCCCTCACCCGAACGACAAAGTTGGCTCTATATAAGAACCTTATCATCCCGATCGTGCTGTACGGCGCAGAAGTATGGACACTGTCAAAAGCGGATGAGGAGGCCCTTGGTCGGTTCGAGAGAAAGATTTTGCGCGTGATTTTCGGGCCTATAAACGCCGACGGGGGGGTGGAGGAGAAGATTCAACCACGAGCTTTACGGACTGTACAGCGACATGAGTCCAGTCAGGCGTCTACGCATTCAACGCCTAAGAAGGCCAGGCCATGTAGAGCGAATGGACACTGCAGCTCCAGACCGGAGAGTCTTTGAATCCAACCCCGACGGACGAAGAAACAGAGGACGGCCGCACTTAAGTGAAGTGCTTTGTAAGCTTGAAGTGAAGTGAGTTGATAGCTTTATTGGTGCGGGAGTCAGGTTCAACTTCCGCTGTTGGTCTGGATGGCGTGTGTTGTTAGCTTGCTTAGGGTTAACATCCCAAAAAACTACTTGTTCCGAAACAAAAAGCCTTGGATACGGACAGAAACAAAGCTGACGACCCCTGCAAATAAAGGACTTGAAAGTCTGCACCTGGAATGTGAGGTCCCTTAACAGACTGGGTGCATGCAATCAATTTGAGCAATCCCTCAGCTGTTATAAACCGCACTCCAAGAAGTGAGATGGGATGGAACAGACAAAAGACGGATGAAAAACTACGACATCTACTACGGGAACTACTATAAGGAGAATATACAGCACCTATTCGGATTCGTTATTCGATGAAGACTCCGACAAAAAGTCTTAAGCCTTCGAGATGTAAGCGAACACCTCATAAGAATCCGCATCAAAGCTAAATTTGGAAACAATAGCTTGACATGCGCTCACCCCCCAACCGAAGAAAAGGACGATCGACTCGAAGAAGAATTCTACGATCTCCTAGACAGAACCTATGCCCAATGTCCCAGCTACGACACAAAAACAGTTCTAGGAGATTTTAATGCAAAACTGGGCAGAGGTACAAATGAAGATATCAAGGATGCCACGGAGTCGAGCTGGAAAACCAAAGTTTGACGTCGCAAAGCTACAATCACAGGAGACCGCTAGCACCTTAACCCATCGAGTTTCCCTCAACCTCTCGCAAACTACAATGATACCGGAGCAACCTATAGAACAACAATGGGAGTATTGCCAGCGTGCCATCAGAGATGCTGCCTCAGAGGTGCTGGGTTTCAAACCGACACCACCAAGAAACCCCTGGCTTGATGAACAATGGGGGCAAACCCATGTAGCTAAGCAAAACGCCTACAAAGCCATACTACATACACGGACGAGAGTCACTCGGGAACATTACGAGCAGAAATGGAGAGACGATCTAGTTTTGACAACCCTGCCAAAGTCGTCACATTGTGCAGAATGACAATGGAGAACTCTCACTGCTCCATTAAGCTCGGTAGCGAATCAACCGAGACCTTTGTTGTAAAAAAAAGGATTTAGACTAGGTGACACGACTGTACATGAGTTACAGTCATGTAATTTCTTCAACACCGTGCTTGAAAATATCATACGAGACTCGCTGGCCAACACAAGAGGTACGATCTATTTCAAGCTGCTTGCATACGCGGATGACATTGACGTAATCGGACGAACACGACGGGACGCCAATGATGCGTTCGAAAGCATTTAGGCAGAAGCGGATAAAAGGCAGATAACGAGGGTAAAACGAAATATATGCTGTCAACCAAAAAAAGACGCGCAAGTCTGGTCAAGGACTTCGTCTAACTTGGCTCACTAGCGACCAGTGACAATAACACCAGCGCTAAGATCAAACGCAGAATTACTCTTGCCAACCGCTGCTTCTCTGGGCTCAAGAGGCAATTGAGAAGTAGAGCCTTCTCTCGAAAGACCACAGTTGCGCTATACAAAACCTTAATCATCCCGGTCCTCTTCTATCGCGTAGATGCCTGGACTTTACGGAAAGAGGCCCTTGGTCGTTTCGAGAGGATTCTATGATTCTGTTTGTATAAATGGGGAGTGGAGGAGTAGATATAACGACGAACTATATGGGCTGTACAGCGACATGGGTCTGGTACGATGTCTGCGGATCCAACGTCTAAGATGGCTAGGCCATGTAGAGCGAATGGAAAACACAGCTCCGGGCCGAAGAGTCTTCGAGTACAACCCCGAGGAACGACGCAGCAAAGGACGACCGAATCTAAGGTGGTGCGCACAGGTGGAACGGGACCTTAACCAACTGGGAGTGAGTCGCTGGAAACAGCTGACAAAGGTAGCTAGGTAGGTAGGTAGGTACGTAGCCTTCCCAGAGTTGAGAAGAATGCACATAGGCCAGGGAGGCCCGTTGTGCAGCTACGAGGGGGTTTTACCCCCCCCCCCCCCCCCCCTATTCGTGGAACCATTTTGTGCTTCTTAAGAAGTTAAGAAGATCAAGTATCCCTACTTTCTGAACATCTGTCAGATCGTTAAGGAAGTAAGAGCCTAGGTAACGTTTCCTGAACTTGCAGAGAGCTGGCCAGGCGCAGAGAAGGTGGTGGATAGATTCAACCTCCTCCCCATCCTGACAGCTTCTGCAGAAATCATTTGGAACTATTCCTAGTTTTTGTGCGTGACTGCCAATGAGGCAGTGTCCTGTGATGACACCGATGACTTTGTAGATGTCAGTTCTTTTTAGGGAGATTATACTCCTTGTGCGTTGACTGTCAAGCCAAGGCCAGATTTGCCTGGTGATGACGCAGGTATGTCCCTGTGTCCATCTCAGGTTCGTCTCGGCCCTGGCGAGATTGGTCAGATTATATTTAATGGTTGTAAGGGGTACTCCCTCACAAGCCACGATTGATTGTAGCGTCGTTCCTAGTTTGGCGAGTGTGTCGGCTTTTTCATTACCTCTAATGTCGCTGTGTCCCGGTACCCGGATAAGCTGTATGTTGAACTGTTCTGCCATCTCGTTAAGAGATCTGCGACAGTCGAGACTAGATTTTGATGTGTACACATAGGACTCCAGCGACTTTAAGGCTGCTTGACTGTCTGTGAGAATGCGAATATCCGTGGTGGATATTAGGTTCCACTTCAGCCAAGACAAAGCCTCTTTTATTGCCAACAGTTCCGCCTGGAAAACGCTGCAGTGATCTGGTAATTTTAGAGCTTTATGTAGCTTGAGTTGTTTGCAGAAAACTCCACTGCCCACCCCGTCTTTGGTTTTAGACCCGTCAGTATAGAAATCCACACAGTTTCTGCGCGGTTGAGTTTGGCGGGTCCAGTTCTTCCTGTCCGGATAGATCATCGTAAAGTTTTTGTCCAAGACTATGGTGGGTTCTGTGTGGTCTAGGTTTTCTGTCATAGCTATCCTGTTTTGCAGGATGGAAGAGTGGCCAGTGACATAGCTCGCCCATTTCGAGTTGGCTTTTAGTCTTATGGTCGTGTGTGTGGCAATTTGCTTGCCGAAAATGTCGAGTGGTGTAAGGTCTAGTATCATGTTAAGCGCAGCCGTTGGTGTGGACCTGAGGGCCCCGGTAATGCACATACATGCCATCCTTTGTACCTTCTCGAGTTGTTTGTGGTATGTTGTCTTGTCTAGTGCAGTCCACCAGACTATCACGCCATACATTAGTATGGGTCTAACGACCGTGATGTAGAGCCATAGGGTGACTTTGGGGTTGAATCCCCATTTTTTCCTAGGGCTTTCTTACATGTGTAGAAGGCTATTGTTGCTTTTTTGGCTCTTTCAGTTGTGTTGCTCTTGCAAGTTAGTTGACAAAAGACCGTGCCATCTGGAGAAGTTTGTCGGTTGGGGCCCAGGCTCACACCGGACTGTAGCGGCCGTTAGGAAGGAGAAGAAACATACAAAGATGGGTTGTATCCATCTATACTTTTCGTTCAGCAAATTGTACACAAAACTCATGGCGACATATAAGGAAAAAGATTTACAAAAGAAATATTTACTCACATTCAGTTGCATAATGATTTTGCTGTAGGCCCAGTTCCATCTTTGGCGAGCGGTGATCTCAGACTTGCGAATAAGCTGTCCACTTGTTACTTCTTCGGTTTCGCTGCGGGTAAGTATCTTTTTCTTGGCCATTTGAAATTCGTCCCGATGATATTGTTGTTGCGAGCTATCCTCGGGGGTCAAAAGTACTTCATCTTCATCTTCTTCGATGATACTATCTTGTTTTTTAATTTGATTATGAGCTGAAGAGATACTAGTGGGGGGTGTCGATAATGAAGCTGATGTGATTGGTGGCTGTACGGCTCCTGATGTGACGGATGTTGTCGTTACCACAGGAACCTGTTGAGAGTGTTCTTTAACAATCATATCTTCGATGTAATTGGCACTATCTTCGCTTGGATAATTGTCGTCAATATAATCATCGTGACTCTCCTCGATGTACTCTAGCTGTGGTTGTTTCTGTTGCTTCATCATTTGTTGTTGTTCGCGAAGTTGTTTGAGCTGTTGCTCCTTTTCGAGGTATTTATACTCGTCCTCTTCGTTGAAATAATCCTCACGATAATCATAGCCACCATCTGAAGGTGTATAGAAATCCTTCACTGCCACGAAGTAATCATCCTGCTCACTATCCATCCGATAAATTGGATCCAACTCGTCGATATACTCCACGTCGTTCTCATCGTAAACCTCAGTTGGATGCTGTTTAATCAACAAACCCGATTTACCATTAATGGTGGGCAGCTTTTTGCCGCTGGATTGTCGCACCGTCTGCAGCACTTTTTCCGATGCAACATTACTATTGGCATTCGTTGCTGTATTCTTAGTCGTGGTGGTTACGGCATAGTAGTCATTATCATTTAGATTACTATTCTCATAGTCATCCATCGATGAAATTGTTGTGGTAACAACAGCTGTACCATCTACCCCACTGACAGCGGCATTACTCATTTCAGTATCGTGCCTCGCTTGCGTCATATTCTTTTGCTCGCCGGTGAAGGGCGTGCCGGGTACGACTTTAACTGCTGCTGTTGTCATCGCTGTGGCCGTCGATACTACGTGTGAAGCTGATTGGACTGCAGCGGCAGCCTTTCCCAGAAACGAACCGAATAATCCGCCACCGGCGGACAGCTTCGACGCGGGTTGTTGTTGTTGTTGTTGTTCTTGTGATTGGTGCCCTCCCATCGCTACAGACGTTAGCGATGATAACAGTGATGTAGAGCCCACTTTCGGAACCGCCGAATTAGTAGTTGTTGTTGCCGTTGTTGATTCTTGAGTACGTTGTGGTTGCATTTGCTGCTTGGTCATTCCCGCATCGTATATTGTTTCGGTACCAGTCGTTGTCGGAATTTCAGTGCCACTCGACTGCGACGTTATCTTACCTTCATTTACCGTCGATTTTTCAGGTACCTTTTTCACAGCTGCCTCGGCAGCCATTTTTGCTGCTGCATTGTCAAGGAGCTGGGACACAATGGTCGCATCATCGTCCAAGTAATCATAGTTGTTGTTATAGATTTGATTGTCTGTTATATCACCGGTGGCGATGTAATCATTTTCACTGTAGCTATACTCGTCGTAGCCGTATTTGTAATCATCACTGTAATCAACAATCTTACCACCAGTCCCGGCCATGATACTTTGGACTGTGGTTACTGCTGTTGTGACATTTAGTTGCGGACCATCTAACGATGATTGTTGTTGCATTAGGTTTGAATCGTAGCAATCGTTAAACGTCATGCCGCTACTGCTTGTTTCTGTTGCGCTTGTGTAAATACCTTGAGTGAAATCGGTGTCGTACATCAGCGAATCAGTTGCGTAGATCGATTGACTGTGTCCCATAACACCATTCCAATCGGCGCATGTGGACATATCACTACTAATGGTCAGTATATGATCCATGTCACTATAGTTATAATCATTCGGCGATGTGTAAGGCTGATTGTCGTCTATATATGTACCCTTGTTGGTGCTGTATTGGAGGTCATCGTAACTGGTGGTTGATATAGGGGCTGTTGTTACTGCCTTAGTTATTGGTGTAGTCTTCTGATGCTGTGTGACGTCTATAGATGCTGTTGTTTTTGGTGGAATTTTTGTTTGCTGCTGTTGTTGTGTTGAACTACCGAAATTGGGAATAAATTTGGATGCAAGACCAAATCCGAAACTTTTTGCAGAAGATGTAATCCCAGATGTTACTGAAGTTTGCTGTTGCGACAGCTGTTGTTGTTGTTTGGCAGTATCAGCAACTGCGGCCACACCACTTAATACACCATCAAGGCCACCCTTAAGACCTTGTGAAAGGCTTCCAAACATACTAGTGGCTTTGTTGGCTGCAGCGGCAGCAGCTTTTTGTGGCGTAGATGCCGAACTCAGCGATGGCGATGATTTACTTGACACTGGTTGATAGTAATCACCGCTTGTTATCTGTGCATTGCGTGTAGTTAAAACTGTTAAACCACTCGATATTGATGCTGAGGACGAGGCTGATGTTGTTAGATCGTATTTACCGAGGAGATGGTCAATACTACTACTACCACTATCACTACCACTACCACCGCTACCACCATTACTATTTGTCTCGAAGAGATACTGTTTGTAGTCCGTTGGTACGATTCCCTTTGGAGCACAATACGTTTTCGTTGAGCTTCGATAATCGTCGCAGTAATCATTGATATATGTATCTAATCGGGTTCTCGAAGTTGTCGTTGAGTAATTTGGTTTCGTGCTCGTATCGAGCATATATGATTCAGTGCTGCTGCCGTAATCAGTCGAATAAACTGGCAAATCAACTTTGTAAGCATCCAGATATGAGTAGGTATCATCGTTACTGGCTATTGTTGTTACCGTTGGTGTTGGTGAGTAGCTGAATTGATGATGATTATCAGCATCTATCAGGCTCTTTATGTTATTATTTGTTGTTGTTGTTGTTGTTGTTGAGATAAAAGATGATATCGTTGGCGCTGATATTGCATCTGCTTCTAGGTATTTGTAATCAGAAGAATGTTCTCCGTTGACCATGTTCGTATTTACCATTCTTGGTTTGGCTGGTGAAAGATATTCCGAGTAATCGGTTGTTGTTGTTGCTAAGTCGAAATAGCCCATTGTTTCATAGGATTTTGTATAATCGCTATAACTATTAATAGAAGCGCTTGTTGGTATCGTTAATTTGTTTAAGTAATTGCTAGTAAAGTATTTCGAAATGTTATGTTGTGATG
This sequence comes from Eumerus sabulonum, assembly GCA_951905685.1. Classification (NCBI taxonomy): domain Eukaryota; kingdom Metazoa; phylum Arthropoda; class Insecta; order Diptera; family Syrphidae; genus Eumerus; species Eumerus sabulonum. Next base: position 3,972,280 of record OX645065.1, read on the forward strand.
TTGCAGTTGTGGTTGTTGGCGCCGCAGTTGGTTTTGATAGATCGTCAATTGTTGATAGCGAGAATTTACTGCCAATCTGGGTGTCGATGAGGGTTGAACCACCATCGTAATTGTAATCATTCGATGAGTACATTTTCAAATAATCGGAAATGTAGGAAGAATAGTTGGTTGTTCTTACTGTTGTTATTGGGTTGTTATACTGGTCGGTTGTTTGCAATGACGACGTATATGACAATGGCCCATTCGACAGATTATTGGATAATGGATAATTCGTCAAAGTCGTTGATGCTAGAGACGATGATAAGTTGTTGTCTTTCATACTTGTCGTGCAACAAGTGCAATTGATATTGTTACAATTCAGGCAAAATAAATTATTGCCAAGACTGGTAGTTGTGGTAGTTTTTGATGTTGTCATCGTTGCTGCTGTTGTTGTTGACACCGCGATGGTCGTTGTTGTTGTTGATATTGGCAACGTTGAGTTGATGTCAAACTTTTTTAAATACTCCGACGCTGTAAACGATGAAGACGATGATGACGAAGACGGTGACAATATCGACGGAGCTGTCGATTTATTACTAGTAGTGTTGGTGGTGGTTGTGGTGATGGCACTAGTTGAAAAGGCGGTGGCTATTGAGACGGTTGTTGTCGTAGTGGTCGCTATGATTTCGAGAGGATAATTCATTGAGTGATATTCACTACTCAAATAGGAGCTTGGCGATGATGTATTGCCATCATTGTCATTGATGGAGCTCAATGTCACATTCGTAGAATATGTGATTGGGGGTTTTGATGATGGTAATGATATTTGCTGATACGAGTTCTGATAACTACTACCTGTGACAGGTGCTATTGATACTGATTTTGACATTTGATCTAAATTATTGCTATGATTACTTTGATTGATATCGAGATTACTGCTATTGCTGACACTAGTACTATTCTGTCTGGATAGTGGTATTGACTTATATGAATATGGTAAGTAGGACTTGGAGTAATCCGATGATAAAAATGTCACCGGATCGGAAGTTACAGCAGCAGAGGTCGAAGCAATGAATTGAGATTTATTGATATTCGTTGGCAATTTTGGTAATTGCTTATTGGTGCCGGTGGTAGTGGCGTTGCTCGTACGAACGCCCGGTGTCGGTAGACGTTTTGGTAACTTTCGACCTGTATTTGAATAACCATTCGAATAATGTGATGGCCTAGATGGATTGATAATTGTCGATAATGATGATGATGATGATGATTGATCTAAAGCATTGCTACGTGAATCATAAGGGAAATTATCATCAGTCGTGGTGTTGGTGATGTTTGTCGTTTTAACTTCCGAATCGAACTGGTCATTTGTGGTAACTTGATTGCTATTTCGTGCATAACCGTAACTGTTGTAATCGTCATTGTAGCTGGGTGGACGTTGTATATTATTAAATTTATTATTTATTGTCGCATTGTCATACGAGCTAGTTGTTGAAGGCGTTGGTAGACTGGTCGTTAGTAGCTTAGGTGTTGGCAACGATTTTCGTCCAGATCCGCTTCTTGCCGATGATGACTGTCTATTAGGGTTCACATGCGGCAGGGTACGAGGTGTCATTGGAAGGCATTTACCAGTGCTACCGCCCATACCACCATTCATCATTGGATTGGGCAGTGTACGACATTTCTTTTGTGCCACGGGCGGTATTGTCGGTAAACTGGCACGTGAATATGAAATGCCATCCACCATGCTGCTACTGTGTTTCATAGGTATTTGAGGAAGTTGTTTTCCAGTTGTTGTTGTTGTTGTTGTCGACATTGCGCTGTGCCTACCACTCATGCGATTGTTACCACCATAATCAGACATATTATCACAACAGTCATCATAATACGTTCCGCTTTCACTTCGCCCATAAACATCCGTCATAAAGACCTGATGTCGTTGTTGATAGGTGTTGTTATCATTGGTTATTCTATAATTTGGACCCATGGTACTACTGCCGCCATCACGGTAGCCTCCACCACCACTAGTACTGCTTTCATACATTCCACCTGTTCGAGTGTTCAGGTTACCTACAGCACTCCCATAATTATCATACATACTATTCAAAATGTCTGTACTTTTGTGATGATTGCCTTTTTTGAGCAACATAGGATCCATCGGATGTCCATAACTATTTTTGATATAATTAGTGCTACTAATTGGTCGGCTGTTATATGATAAGGCATCGTTTTCATTATTGTAATAGTAATCATTTTGTTTTGAATAAGACTGTAAACAAAAAATAAAAAATTTCAGTTTATGCACATCATACATACAGTATCGGACAAAACACTTGCAGTTCGAACAGAAACTGGGAAATTTCATTAAATTTTTATTCGAAAACATAGCCTTCCCAGAGTTGAGAAGAATGCACATAGGCCAGGGAGGCCCGTTGTGCAGCTACGAGGGGGTTTTACCCCCTATTCGTGGAACCATTTTGTGCTTCTTAAGAAGTTAAGAAGATCAAGTATCCCTACTTTCTGAACATCTGTCAGATCGTTAAGGAAGTAAGAGCCTAGGTAACGTTTCCTGAACTTGCAGAGAGCTGGACAGGCGCAGAGAAGGTGGTGGATGGATTCAACCTCCTCCCCGTCCTGACAGCTTCTGCAGAAATCATTTGGAACTATTCCTAGTTTTTGTGCGTGACTGCCAATGAGGCAGTGTCCTGTGATGACACCGATGACTTTGTAGATGTCAGTTCTTTTTAGGGAGATTATACTCCTTGTGCGTTGACTGTCAAGCCGAGGCCAGATTTGCCTGGTGATGAGACAGGTATGTCCATGTGACCATGCGAGATTGGTCAGCTTATGTTCAATGATTGTAAGGGGTACTCCCTCACAAGCCACGATTGATTGTAGCGTCGTTCCTAGTTTGGCGAGTGTGTCGGCTTTTTCATTACCTCTAATGTCGCTGTGTCCCGGTACCCGGATAAGCTGTATGTTGAACTGTTCTGCCATCTCGTTAAGAGATCTGCGACAGTCGAGACTAGATTTTGATGTGTACACATAGGACTCCAGCGACTTTAAGGCTGCTTGACTGTCTGTGAGAATGCGAATATCCGTGGTGGATATTAGGTTCCACTTCAGCCAAGACAAAGCCTCTTTTATTGCCAACAGTTCCGCCTGGAAAACGCTGCAGTGATCTGGTAATTTTAGAGCTTTATTTAGCTTGAGTTGTTTGCAGAAAACTCCACTGCCCACCCCGTCTTTCCAGGAAATGCGATGGAATGGACCGGGTAAAAAGCGGATGAAAAACTGCGACATTTACTACGGTGACTGTTATAGGGAGAGAGGACAGAGACTATTTGGATGCGGATTTGTTGTTAGAGGTGGACTAAGACATAAAGTCCTAAGTTTCCAGTATGTGAGTGAACGCCTCATAACGATCCGCATCAAGGCAAATTTCTGTAACATCAGCCTCATATGCGTCCATGCCCCCACGGAAGACAAGGATGACTCAATCATAGATGATTTCATTGATCTCCTAGACAGAACATATACCAAATGCCCCAGCTATGATACCAAAATCATACTAGGAGATTTTAACGCTAAGCTGGGTAAAGAAAGCATCTTTAAGCGGGTCATCGGCAAACACAGCCTACATGACACCACATCCGATAACGGACATAGGCTGATCGACCTTGCCACGGGGCGAAATCTTCTTGTAGCCAGCACACGATTTTCCCACCTCGATATACACAATGGCACCTGGCGGTCGCCAGATCAATCAGTCACCAACCAGATTGACCACATCGCGATTGACGTCAGACACTCCTCCACTATTCTTGATGTTCGCACTTTCCGAGGAGCGAACATAGATTCAGACCACTATCTTGTGGTAGCCAAGATACGACAGCGCATAACACGAACACCGCGGAGTAGAGTTAGAACACCAAGCTCCCTTAAGCTCTCCGATACACCTCAATCCTCCACTCAGTCAGTAGAGCAACAATGGAGCCTGTGCAAACAAGCCCTGAAGAGCACAGCAACGGAAGTGCTGGGCCTTAAAGCTCCACCACGACGAAACACCTGGTTCGATGACGAGTGTAGAAGGATTCATGCCGAAAATCAGGAGGCATACAAAGCCTCACTACACAAAAAAACAAGAGCGGCTCGTGAGCTCTACGAGCTTAAAAGAAGGGAGGAACATAAGCTTCTCAAGGGAAAAAATAAAGAGCACGAGAAGCGGGCGATTGAAAGTTTGGAGAGGTGCTATTGCAGGCACGACGTTCGAAGATTTTATCAGCGGATAAAACGAATGTCTCAAGGCTATAAAGCCCGAACGGAGGCCTGTAAGGATGAAAACGGACACCTAGTAGTAGAACCGCAGTCGATGCTGAGAATTTGGAAAAACCACTTCTGCAGACTGTATAACGGCGATGACAGCCAACATATCGCCGTCAGGCAGAATGATCCATTTCTTAACGACGAAGATCGCAGAGAATTCCGTCTCCCTGACCTCGACGAAGTTGAGATTGCCATGTCGAGGCTCAAGACGAATAAAGCTGCTGGCGCAGATGGACTGTCTGCTGAGCTCTTCAAAGCGGCTGGGGGTGAGCTGGTTAGGAGCATGCTCATCTGTAAGATATGGTCAGAGGAAAGCATGCCCGAGGAATGGAGTCTCAGCATTGTTTGCCCGATCCACAAAAAAGGAGATCCCTTGGACTGCGCCAACTATAGAGGAATAAGTCTCCTTAATTCCGCATACAAGATCTTCGCTGCCGTTTTGTGTGAACGCCTGAAGCCATTCGTAAACAAGCTGATAGGTCCTTATCAGTGTGGCTTCAGGCCAGGGAAGTCCACCATCGATCAAATCTTCACACTACGGCAGATCCTGGAGAAAACCAATGAATTTCAAGTCGATACACACCATATATTCGTCGACTTCAAGGCCGCATACGACAGCGTAATTAGAGACGAGCTATATAACGCTATGTCTACCTTTGACATACCTGCTAAGCTCGTCAGACTTTGCAGGATGACCCTGGGAAATGCTCGCCGCTCCATCCGAATCGGTGCAGAACCGACCGATAGTTTCGAAGTCAAGAAAGGATTTAGACAGAGCGATGCGTTGTCGTGTGATTTTTTTAACATCATATTAGAAATGATTGTGCAAAAATCACAGGCCAATACAAGAGGCACAATCCATTTCTAATCCTCGGAACTCCTTGCAAACGCTGACGATATTGACATAATAGGTAGATCACAGCGAGATGTCAATGAGGCGTTTGCCAGTATTAAGATGGAGGCGGCGAAAATTGGTTTGGCAGTTAATGAAGGCAAGACTAAATATCTGCTGTCATCGAAAAAGGACATTTACCACCGGCGTCTTGGATAGAACGTGCATATTGGCAGATATAAGTTCGAGGTAGTTAAGGACTTCATATACCTCGGCTCCGCGGTGACTTGGAACAACGACACCAGTTTCGAAATCAAGCGCAGAATTACTCTTGCCAACCGCTGCTTCTTTGGGCTCAAGAGGCAACTGAGAAGTAGAGCCCTCTCTCGTACGACCAAGTTGACCTTATATAAGACCTTAATTATCCCGGTCCTGTTATACGGCGCAGAAACATGGACTTTATCTAAAGGGGATGAGGAAATCCTTGGTCGTTTCGAGAGAAAGATTCTGCGTTCGATTTTCGGTCCCATAAACACAGAGGAGGGTTGGAGGAGAAGATTCAATCACGAGCTGTACGGGTTGTACAGCGACATGAGTCTGGTTAGGCGTCTACGGATCCAACGGCTAAGATGGCTAGGCCATGTAGAGCGAATGGATACCACAGCTTTAGCCCGTAGAGTCTTTGAATCCAACCCCGAGGGACGAAGAAATAGAGGACGGCCGCCCTTAAGATGGCGCGCACAGGTGGAAGGGGACCTCAACCAACTGGGCGTGCGGCATTGGAAAAGACTAGCGAAAGATCGTGCTGGGTGGAGAGGCATGTTGGTTGAGGCCCAGGTTCACCCCGAACTGTAGCGCCCGTTAAAAATATATGAAGACATTGTATGTTTTCGAATAAAAATTTAGTGAATTTCATCAAGTTTCCCTGTTTCTGTTCGACTTGCAAATGTTTTTGTCCGATACTGTACATTAAAAATCAATCTATAATACTTACCGTCATATTTCATGTGCTTCCAATTATTAATTCTGTCTGGGATGCCCTTTCAACTCCGCTGTTTCTGATTCGGATTCTGGTACTGTAAGTTGTGTATTGTTGCTGTTGCTAATGTCCTTGATTATTTTTTTGTAAGGATGTGATAGTAAATATGCTGTTTAGTGACATTTATACCTTTATATCTGGCTATTGTTGTTCGTTCGTCACCTTGCTCGTGTTGTTGCATACTAAGAATGTTGCTATATGTTGATTTTGATGGTTTTTGGAAAAGCTTTTATTGTTGATTGTGATGATGTTTGCTCTGCAATATATAAATGAATGCATACAGATTCGGATGGAGGCTCTTGCGTATTTTGCTGTATTCGAGTTAAACTCACAATACATATGTTCGCGTTCGTTATCATGAGAGCTCGTTGTTGATCGAACATAATGGAACAAGGGATTCCTACTTACTTTCGCAACAGACCACAAGAAACTGACGACTCCACTTAATTATTTGTTGATTTTTGGAATGTTTGCATTGTGTGTTTTCCATTAAAACCGATGTTTTTTTTTTTTTTTTATTCTTACATATATCCAATTTATAAATTGAGAGATGGGGAAAATAGTCGAATGAGATTGAAGTAAATAGCTTTTTTACCGAACTCTCCTTAAATTAAATCAATTATATGAAAGGTTGAAAGGTAAGAAGAATAAGTTGTTTTTTTCTACATGACTTAAGGTAATAGTTGCCATTTTAGCCCATCAACCGATGAGATAAGGATATTTAAATTGACTTTAAAGCTGGATACAAATACAGTTTTTATTATGTCCTTGTCCTGTAATCAATTAAAAGCAATTTTTAATTGTGATAATTGTTTCATTTGATTTTACAGAGTGTACGTTTATCACGATTGCTGAAGAAATGAACCTGCAACGAAAAGAAAAAACAGCGATCTATCACAATTGATTGCTACCTACAGCATTCTGGAATTCATTTAATTAATAATGTCATTGAAAAATAATAACTCTTGTACTTCAGATGGTATATCAAGTGAGTTACTGAAAAAAATTGCCTTGTATGTCTCTGATGTCTTGTGGAACAGGCCAACTTCCCACATCAACTCAGATGTGCTGAAGTAATAGCACTTTTTAAAAAACCGGCCAAGTGCGAGTCGGACTCGCGCACGAAGGGTTCCGTACTGTTATGTATAAAAACGGCAAAAAAAGCATGTCTGTTGTATGGGAGCCCCATTTATACATATATTTATTACATTCTGTCTAAGTATTTGTTGTTTAAGCAGCAACAGAAATACATAATCAGTGACATTTTATGACGACATGCCCTTGGTCGTTTCGAGAGGAAAATTCTGCGCACTATCTACGGTCCCGTGTATGGAGGAGAAGATATAACGAAGAACTGTGTGGGTTGTACAGCGACATCGACCTAGTACGACGTCTACGGATACAGCGTCTAAGGTGGCTAGGCCATGTAGAGCGCATGGAAGATACAGCTCCGACCCGAAAAGTCTTCGAATCCACTCCGGAAGGAAGGCGCGGCAGAGGACGGCCGCCTCAGCGGTGGCGCACGCAGGTGGAAGGGGACCTCAACCAACTGGCCGTGCGGCACTGGAAACAGCTGGCCAAAGACCGTGCCGGCTGGAGACGCTTGTTGGTTGAGGCCCAGGTTCACCACGGACTGTAGCGCCATCTAAGTAAGTAAGTAAATTCGCAACTTTACAATCTTCGTATAAACACCATGAACCTATTCGTTCAACCACCATCTCATAAATCTCATTTCTCTAACTTTTACACCGCCAAAGCGCCCAATATATTCAACAAATTACCGCTATCCATCAGAAGTACAAAAAATATCAACTCATTTCTAAATAAAGTAAAAAAATGGCTCTTTACACAAGACTTAAAAGAAATCGTAAACTATCTGTAAAAATGTATTCCTTTTTTTTGTTTTGAACCTCTTGTTCTCAATATTTCATTACAATTTTCATACATCATCTGTGAAAATTTCAACTTTCTAACTATCACGGTTCATGAGATACAACCTGGTGACAGACGGACGGACGGTATCAATGATACCAAAAAAGACTCGATGGATGAAGAGAATGTCAGATACAGTTCTTCTTTCCTCCAACGTGTTCATGTTTTTTTTTTTTTTTTTTTTTTAAATTTGCGCGCACTCAAGGTCTAATAACCTTATTATGTCGACGACACAGTGCGGGCAGAAGGTAGAGAGAAAGAGGAATAGAGGAGATGCCGATGGACATTGATCTTAAATGCTTGCATGTTGCATTGAGGGGGGAACACCGAATCCGGCAGGGAGTTCCAGATTCGTGTGGTTCGGTTAATGAAAGATTCTCTATATTTGACAGTACGTCCGAAAGCGGGCTTCCGAGTATATTGGTGAGCATTCCTAGAGAGACGTGTATTACGGGAGAAATGTTGAAGGGACGGAATGCAACTGGCTATTTCATCAGAGCATTTCCGGTGGTAGTAACGATAAAACGATGGGGTCGGACATACAGGGTAAAGTTGTTGATTGCTCTCAACCTGGCGAGATGCCAGCAACGATCCATGTTTAAATGCCCGGGTCAAGTTGACATACGGCCTCCTCGCGGCGCCCTCTGGATAGATAGCCTCTTCAACAACCGTTGGGAGGTGAACAAACGTATGCAGCGAAAAAAACCCCGACCAGAATGGCGGTTGTGCGGCGGGCTAACAATCCGCCCACGTAAAAAACCTAAAAGTTATGAATGAGCAAGATGCCTCGGATACACGGACGGATACTCGACGACGACAACGCACGAAAAAGGAACACGATTTGCGAGTATGCTCCTGGAATGTCAGAACCCTGTACACTCCTGGAGCTGCTCATAAACTAGAAAGAATCCTCACGCAGTACAAGGCGGATATTACTGCGGTCCAGGAAATACGCTGGATAGGAAACGGTACGATTAGGAAGAAAAATTGCGACAGCTGTCACAAAAGGTTGCACTTACTGGGATGCGGATTTGTCGTGGGAAAGCGGTTAAGGTCGAAGGTCATCGACTTTAAGCCTATAAGTGATCGCCTGGCTGTGATCCGCATCAGAGGCAGATTTTATAACATCAGCCTTATATGTGCACACACCCCTACCAACGAGGCTTCTATGACCTCCTCGACAACGCCTACGGAGCTTGTCCGGAGTACGATGTAAAAATCGTGCTCGGGGACTTCAACGCCAAAATCGGTAAGGAGAACACGCTTGGCGGATTGATCGGGAAGCACAGCCTCCACAATACAACAACAGATAACGGCTTCCGACTCGCTGACTTTGCGACAGCTCGTAATGCGGTGATAAGTAGCACAAGATTCCCTCGCAAGCGAATCCACACAGCAACCTGGCGATCTCCGGACGGTCGAACCGCCAACCAAATCGACCATGTGCTCATTGACGCAAGGCACGCGTCAAACATCCTGGATGTGCGAACCTTCAGAGGGGCAAATGTCGACTCTGACCACTTCCTCGTAGCAGCAAGATTCAGAGCTCGACTGTCCAATGTCAGAAAGCTGCACCAGCCCATCAGGAGGAGGTTCGACATTGGGCGCCTAAGCACACCGGAGGTTGCCAGAGTCTACAGGGAGCAGCTGAGCGAAAGACTCTACGGTATGCCTACGTCGAACACAAATGCCAATAATATGTGGCTGCACTTCCAGCAGCTGCTTAACGAGCATGACCAAGAGAGAGTGGTAGGGACTGAGGAAATCCCAACTCCAGCCGCTGAAGTAGTCCTCCCACCCAGCATAGAAGAAGTCGGCACAGCTATTCAGAAGCTGAAGAACAACAAGACCGCAGGCTCAGATGGCTTGCCATCAGAGCTCTTCAAGGCTGGCGGCGATGTTCTGGTAGGGAGCATGCACCAGTTCATCTGCAGAATTTGGGAAGATGAGAGCATGCCCGACGACTGGAATACCAGCTCTATATGCCCCATCTACAAAAACGGCGATCCTACCTCTTGCAAGAACTATAGAGGTATATCCCTGCTCAATGTCGCATACAAGATCCTGTCCAGCGTATTGTGTGAACGTCTAAAACCATTTTGCACCGCACTAATCGGCAGCTACCAGTGCGGCTTCCGGCCCGGCAAATCAACTATAGACCAAATGTTCACACTTCGACAAATCCTGGAAAAGACCAACGAGTTTCGAATCGATACACACCATCTTTTCATCGATTTCAAAGCCGCATACGACAGCATTCATCGTGAAGAACTGTTTGGGGCGATGGCCGAATTCGGGATCCCGGTAAAACTGATCCAGTTGTGTTGCGCCACGCTAAAAAACACGCGATGCACCGTGCAACTCGGTTCTAGGACCTCGGAACCATTCGAAACATGCACCGGATTTCGGCAAGGAGATGCGCTGTCATGTGACTTCTTCAACCTGGTGCTGGAGCAGATAGTGTGACAGGCAGGCGTCAACAGGGAAGGCACTATATTCTACAAGTCCATCCAGCTGCTAGGATACGCGGATGACATCGACATCATCGCGTGTTCTCGCCGTGGCATCGTGGAAGCATTCACGGCGATTGAAGAACAGGCGAAACGAATTGGTCTTAAGATCAATGAGGACAAAACGAAATACATGCTGTCAAGCAAAAACCAATCCGTCGCTCACCACCTGGGACAAAATATAACAACTGACAGCTACAGTTTCGAGGTAGTTAAGGAGTTTGTCTACCTCGGGGCAAACGTAAATTCCACAAATGACACCACAGTGGAGATCCGGCGTAGAATCGCCCTTGGCAACCGCTGCTACTTCGGCTTGTCCAAACAACTGGGGTCAAAACTCCTCACTCGAAGGACCAAAGTCATGCTTTACAAAACGCTCATTCTGCCAGTCTTGCTGTACGGAGCCGAAAGCTGGACGATAAGCAGGACAGCGGAGCTGATTTTGGGTTCATTCGAAAGAAAAATTCTGCGCCGGATATTTGGTCCTGTCTGTGAGGAAGGTGAATGGAGAAGAAGACACAACCGCGAACTCTACGAGCTGTACCAAGATGTGGATGTAGTCCGGAAGGCAAGGACCCGTCGACTACACTGGCTCGGCCACATCGAGCGCATGGACATCAACGCTCCAGCTAAGAGGGTCTTCGACTCCGAGCCTCCTGGTTCGAGAAGAAGAGGAAGACCGAACCTCCGGTATAAAGACCAAGTAATCGCGGATGTAAGACATCTTGGTCTTGACAACTGGAAGCAGCGTGCCCGGGACCGTCAAGGATGGAAGGCAGCTATAGCTCAGGCTCAGATCCTCCATGGATCGCTGGCCTGATAAGTAAGTAAGAAGCCGCGGGCAAAAGCTAGTCAGTTATAAAACAAAAAAATATATGAGAACTCACGGGTGTGCTATCTGAACACCACTGTAGGTATATCAATCACTGCATTCAATTAGGTTGTTTTAACTAGGTCAAGACAGAAAAGCACAAGTGAATCCGCGATACAGAAAATAGCTAGATACTATGTACATATGACAACCCAACAACATTTTTTTTTTGGCGGAAATTAAATAAACGCCTATATGCGTAAGTCCTTAAATCCTTAACTTATACGAATGAATAAATGCACACGTGCATACACCCGACCCGGGCCTTGTTTGTATAGGTACGTCAAATTGTAATTGGAAAAGTAAACTTGGAAACGGCCCGCATCCGCACATGGCGGACGAAGTATGCTTTCCTCTTATTTGGAATCGTCCAATATGCTGTTTGACACATGTTCCTTTTTAACTTTTCACTTTTTCCAATAATATCTACGTTTCGACTTCACTTTTGTTTTCCGAGTTGTCCGAGTTGCGACCAGGTTTTCTTGTTATTGTTTTAACCCTAAGGATTCCAGGATTCCACGTTACTCTATTTTCCTCCTGCTCATTTTACTAAAGAGAGCGATTTAATATATGTGCACTATCCCCTTTAATCTTAATGGCTTAGTTGAATAAATTTTAGAAAGGTAAGGGGAAGTCTTAAATAATTATGCACTGCATCACCAAAAAAAATAAAAAATCAAATCCATCGAATGTTCACTGAATTTTATTTTATTTTTCCGGCAAATCAGATTGAATTTAAATCCTGGAACACCCTTAGGACATTGGAATTATTCACTGGGGCACTTATCAAATTATAAATTGAATTTCCAACTTGGTTTTTACCATACAAAACAGCTGTAGAATTGTTTTGGGAAAAAATCAAGCAAAAATAACTGCCAATGTATCCAACGGATACATTTATAAGGAAAACACTTGCATTTCTCCCATTTTATTTAAACACATCCATATCCTTTTCCGCAACTTTGGGCCACACTACTCATATGGTGAGGTTCCAATAATAAAACAATAAACATAAGAATCTGTATCTCTTATAAAATGAACTTACGTTTGAATAGATACAATTGATTTATCTTAAATCACGTTGTTTGCCGTTTTACTTTCACTTGGAATGGAATGGTTTTTCACGTTAAAAACAACAAGTAAGGATGGAAAAAAGGGAAGTTTAATGGGAAAGTCGCCGTCTAAATCGTGAACCAGATGCAGAGCTTTGGGTATAGATGCGAAATTGTTGATAGCAGAATTGAATGTTTAATATTTTCCTATTGTAGGTGTGTGTGTGTTTTCTTTATTCCTTTGCCCGTGCTCCGATCGTCCTCGCTAGCACTCTTAGTAAGGATTTTTTCTTCCTTTCATTTCTTTTTTTTTTTTTTTGTCCTGTTTGTGTCCTTATCCTTTTTGTATGCCTCTAGGGCCACATATAATAATAATTATTGACTTCGCACAAACACTAATATTCGATTAAATGCAAATGCCAGGGAACGGGGTTGTTTAGACGGCATAGCCTTATTGTGTTGTTATTGCCGTTCTGGTGTATCTATTTTATGTTTTCCTTTTATCTTGTTTTGTCACTGATTAAACTACCTAAAGTGTGCTATGTAATCGTCGTATTCGTAATAGAAGTAGAGGAAGTTTTATGACCGTATGATATTGGGTGCGTATGTTGGACTTGAGTACGGATTGTAAACTCGTAGAATGAAATTGCATTGGAAGGCGCATGTCGACTTCTTTCGTTGCCAGTGTGAAAATGAAACCGCTCGTCTATCTTTAGAACTTGGAAGGACTACTTTTAGTAACTAAAGGTTACCATCAATTAACCTTAACCCTCTATATATCAAGATCTCCAAATTTAAAAAAAATATTTATATTTTGGTTGTCCCTAAGGTCGGTTTACGGGACACAGTTGCGTTTTATTTCTATTTTTATGCTTTTAATTTACAGTGGTGGTCAGATAAATAGCACAGCCGTAAGTTTTTTTTATTTTTATTTAGACTACCATAGTCTTCTAAAGATGTACAAGCTTTATCGGCAGTCTAAACAAATAGCATAAAAAAAAAATGTTGGTTGTCTGTAAAGTCGGTTTACGGACGACTATTTTACGTGATAACGTCATTAGAAACTTACGTACTTTGATGGCGTTACAGTTCGGGGTGAACGAGGGCCTCAACCAACAAGCCTCTCCAGCCGGCCCGATCTTCGGCCAGCCGCTTCCAGTGCCGCACGCCCAGTTGGTTGAGGTCCCCTTCCACCTGTGCGCGCCACCTTGAATACGGTCGTCCTCTGCTGCGTCGTCCCTCGGGGTTGGAGTCGAAGACTCTTCGGGCCGGACCATTGATGTCCATTCGCTCTACATGGCCTAGCCATCTTAGACGTTGGATCCGAAGACGTCTAACCAGGCCGATGTCGCTGTACAGCCCGTACAGTTCTTGGTTGAATCTCCTCCTCCATTCTCCGTTTACACAAACGGGACCAAAGATTGCACGCAGAATTTTCCTCTCGAAACGCCCAAGCGCCTCTTCAGAGGAGGGCCGGGATGATTAAGGTTTTATAGAGGGAAACCTTAGTTTTTCGAGAGAGGGCTCCACTACTCAATTGCCTCTTGAACCCGAAGAAGCAGCGATTGGTAAGAGTTATTCTGCGTTTTATCTCAGCGCTGGTGTCGTTGCTGCTTGTCCCTATCGAGCCCAGGGTAGACGAAGTCCTTGACTACTTCAAAAATATAGCTGCCGAAGGTGACGTTCTGACCAAGACGACGGTGTTGTGCGTCTTTCTTGGATGACAGCATATATTTGGTCTTGTCCCCATTTACCCTTAGACCCACTTTCGCTGCTTCTGCTTCAATGCTTGCGAACGCCTCATTGACGTCCTTCTTTGTTCGTCCAATAACGTCAATGTCATCTGCGTAGGCAGGCAATTGTGGGGACTTGAAGTAGATCGTTCCTCTTTTATTGGCCGCAGAGTCCCGCACGATCTTTTCAAGTATGATGTTAAAGAAATCACATGACAGTGCGTCGCACTGTCTAAAACCTTTTTTAACATCAAAGGGGTCGGTTAGTTCACCTCCGACCTTAATGGAGCAGCGAGAGTTCTCCAAAGTCATCCTGCATAGTCTGACAAGTTTAGCAGGTTTGTCAAAGGTAGACATAGCGTTGTATGGCTCGTCTCTAATTACGCTGTCGAATGCGGCTTTGAAGTCGACAAATAGGTGGTGAGTGTCAACTTGAAATTCGTTGGTTTTTTCCAGGATCTGCCGTAGTGTGAAGATTTGGTCGATGGTGGACTTCCCTGGCCTGAATCCGCACTGATAAGGACCTACCAGCTTATTTACAAAAGGCTTCAGGCGTTCACACAAAACTGCAGAGAAGATTTTGTAGGCGATGTCAAGGAGACTTATTCCTCTATAGTTGGCGCAATCAGGGGGGTCTCCTTTCTCGTGGATCGGGCATACGATGCTGAGACTCCATTCCTCGGGCATAATTTCCTCTAACCATATCTTACGGATGAGCTGGTGCATGCTCCCAACCAGGTCATCCCCAGCTACCTTGAAGAGCTCAGCAGACAGTCCATCTCCGCCAGCAGCTTTATTCGACCTAAGCTTCGATATGGCAATCTTAACTTCGTCGAGGTCAGGGGGACAAAATTCTCTGCTATCTCCGTCGATTAGAAATGGATCATTCTGGCTGACAGCGGTATATTGACTAACATCGCCGTTATACAGTCTGCAGAAGTGGTTTTTCCATATTCTCAGCATCGGCTGCGGTTCTACTACTAGTTGTCCGTTCTCATCCCTGCAGGCTTCCGTTCTGGCTTTATAACCTTGACATGTTCGCTTTATCTGTTGATAAAACTTTCGAAGGCCACGCCTGCAGTAACACCTCTTCAAATCCTCTATCGCGCGCTTCTCGTGCTCTTTCTTCTGAGAAACTCACGCTCCTCCCTTCTTTTTAACTTGTAGAGCTCACGAGCGACTCTTGTTCTTTTATGCAGCGAGGCCTTATATGCATCCTGCTTCGCTGTATGAGTCTTCCTGCACTCGTCATCGAACCAGGTGTTTCTTCGTGGTGGAGCCTTGAAACCCAAAACTTCGGATGCGGAGCTTTTCAGGGCTTGTTTGCAAAGGCTCCACTGCTGTTCTATTGATAGCGTGGAGGATTGAGGTGTATTGGAGAGCTTAAGGGAGACGCGATCGGTAAAAGCACGAGCGGTTTCTGACGATAGTAGCTTTCCGACGTCATAACTTTGTATTCTTACTCTACTCCGATGCGTTCGTAATATCCGTAGGCGCATCTTGGCTACTACAAGATAGTGGTCCGAGTCGATGTTAGCCCCTCGGAAACTTCGGACATCAAGAATAGTGGAGGGGTGTCTGAGGTCGATCGCGATGTGATCAATCTGGTTGGTAGTCGACTGATCAATAGACCGCCAGGTGCCTTTGTGTATATCGAGGTGCGAGAAGCGCGTACTGGCTAGAAGGAGATTTCGCCAGCCTGATCAATCAGCCTGTGTCCGTTATCGGAGGTGGTGTCGTGTAGGCTATGTTTGCCGATGACTCGTTCAAAGATGCTTTCCTTACCGAGCGTGGCATTGAAGTCTCCTAGTACAATTTTTATGTCATTGCTGGGACATTGGGCATACGATCTGTCTAGGAGATCGTAGAGCTCATCTTTGGCGGAGTCATCCTTTTCTTCCGTGAGGGCGTGGACGCAGATCAGGCTGATGTTAAAAAATTTAGCCTTGATACGGATTGTTATCAGGCGTTCGCTCACATGCCGAAAGCTTAGGACTTTTTGCCTTAGTCCACCTCGAACAACAAATCCGCATCCAAACAATCGTTGCCCTCTCTCCCTATAGCAGTCGCCGTAGTAAATATCGCAGTCTTTCATCCGCCTTATACCCGGTCCATTCCATCGCATTTCCTGGATGGCGGTGATGTCCGCTTTATAGCGGTCTAGGGCGTCCGCAAGTTGTTCGGCTGCACGTGGCCTGTTTAGGGACCTAGCATTCCACGTACAAAGCCGAAGATCATTGTCCTTTTTTCTTTTTTTGCAAAGGTCGTCAACAGAAATCCGGTCCGTTATATCCGAGGAGTTTGTGGTTTTTTACGGTTACGGCTTACTAGGCCGTAGCCCAGCCGACTAATCCTGTTTTTTTTTTTTTTTTTGAGCGCAGGAGGCTCGCCATTCGCCCTCCCCCGTCTGCAATTTCCATAGGAAATCTCCAGATGGCACCATGAGGAGGTGGGGATAGGACTTACTAACAGTGCCGCAAGATGTTCGACTGCGGTGGCTCTTCTCGCTTTTTAGCAGGCCAGCAACCGTCGGGTAGATGCTAACCCTACGAGGCCTCCGTTAGTCCTTTGCCATCCATATGTGTTACTTACTTACTTACTTTGATGGCGCTACAGTTCGGGGTGAACCAGGGCCTCAACCAACAAGCCTCTCCAGCCGGCACGATCTTTGGCCAGCCGCTTCCAGTGCCGCACGCCCAGTTGGTTGAGGTCCCCTTCCACTTGTGCGCGCCACCTTAAATGCGGTCGTCCTCTGCTGTGTCGTCCCTCGGGGTTGGAGTCGAAGACTCTTCGGGCCGGAGCGTCGATGTCCATTCGCTCTACACGGCCCAGCCATCTTAGACGTTGGATCTAAAGACGTCTTACTGGGCCGATGTCGCTGTACAGCCGGTACAGTTCCTGGTTGAATCCCCTCCTCCGCTCTCCGTTTACACAAACGGGACAACGAATGTAAAGTGCATTATGCACTGTAAAATATTCTGCGTAAGAGAGAGTATTTTATCAGGGGGTTCGGGATGTTTAAGAACGATGTTTAACTCATTCTTAAACAGCTTCCTTGGATATCGGGATGAAAGTGCCTTTTAGTACCAACTGAGTCATGTCAGTATTTTTCCTCCGTCTCCTGAAGAGAACGACATCGGTCTTAAGAGGATTGACCGACAGCCCATTTCTGATACACCAATCATCGATCACATTTAGCGCCGCCAGTGTTCTCAGACGGACAGTCGATGAGCATGAGCCGACAGAAAGAACGGCGACATCATCCGAATCGACCACCATGCATCATAACAGCAGAGACAGGACGCCACCTTGAGGGCAGCCCCTGCTTACGCCGGATTTGAAACACTGGCCTGCATCAGCGGTCAATGTCCTATGCACGAGCATTGCTTTGATCCATAGGACCATGGCTTCATCTACGCCATGATGTCTGCCAGCGTTGCACATGCTGTCAAAAGTTGCGTTATCAAAAGCTCCCTCAATGTCGATGAAAATGCCCAGCGCGCATTCAATACGCCCAACTAGGTTCTGAAGCGCAGTCTCGCAGGATTTTCCGCGCTGGTAAGCATGTTGCATCTCCGAAAGAGGGTGCATTCGAAGGGCAACTTTGCGCACGTGCAACTCTACCAGTCTCTCCATGCTTTTCAGCAGGAAGGATGTTAGGCTATTGGCAAGTGGGTAGTCCTCTTTTCCTATTTTGGGAATGAAGACCACTTTCACTGTGCACCAAGGAATGGGTATGTGAGCCAGTGCTGGACTAGGAGTGAAAATTCTTTTCAAAGTAGGAAGCAGCTGCCTTATACCTTTTTGCATCATGAGAGGAAACATCCCGTCGGTGCCTGGTGATTTGAAGTCATCGAAGGATGCCACAGAAAATTCAATGGCTCAGTCGTAACCACGCGCAACGCAATACACCAGCTACGCCGATTTGTTTTCATCGTTTCAGTTGCAGGTTCCCTTGAAGGAGTGTGCAACGAGCCGATGTCGATCTGATTTCCCGGGAAATGAGTCTCAAGCAGTGAACTAAGAGTTTCCGCTTTAGACTCAGTAAAGGTACCATCAGATTTTCTGAGTGCATCCAGCTTTGTCGGTTTTCCCCGTTCGAGGACTTTAACCAACTTGCTAGTCTCACTCAGAGACTTGATCTCTCCGCAGAAGGTCCTATCAGAAACGTTTTTCGAATTACGAATAAGATTCTTATATTCTTTCTGCTTCGATCGGTACTTGTTCCAGTCATCCTCCGAGTTCGATTTGAGCGATCTATTCAGAAGACTTCTGGCTTCCCTGCGAAGACCTTGGAGCTCGGCATTCCACCAGGGAACCAATTTCCTGCAGCGAGGCTTGCTGACAGGACATGCGAGTTCAAAACAACTGGTGATGGTGTTATTCAGGTTATGGACGGCATTCTCTACCAATTGTTTCGTTCTAAGTTTAGATAGGGTCTGAGTGGATTTCTCAAGCTCCTCTCTAAACCGTACCCGTCTTTCTCAAAATCCGTCTAAGTTGCAAGGAAAATATCCCACATCACGCGAGACTCTTCAGTTAGTGATGTCCCTCACATATCTGTTGGATACGGTCAGGTCAATCACCTCCCGTCGTCTTGTCGTAACAAACGTTGGTTGAGTCAATATTGTTGATGGTAAGGTCAGACGAGAGAGTGAAGTCTAAAGGACCGTCCCCTCTGGTTTTGCATTTGCTGCTGCCCCAAGCAGTATTTTGGGCATTAGCATCGCTTCACAGTACTCTACGAGTTCAGAAACTTCCTTCGGTGATGGAGGACGCAACGACGAAGTGTTTTATTGCTGCGTGCGATTTGTAGCTTACTCTAGCAGCCACCAGATCTTGTCCACAAAAGTGTCCAAGTTTGGTTGCCGATACTGAGTTCGACATGATGAGGCTGACCCTAGGCCTTTCGGATCCTTCATCATAAAGAATCGTAGCATCACGTGTACCACCAAGGCCACATAGGCGTTTATTCCACACCCAGGGTTCTTGAAAGGATACGATGAGAGGATTTGACTGCGGTAGCAGTCTTGCAATGCTGTTATTGATCTGAGTAAAAATCATAGATTTATACTGCAGGGTACATCCCATCCTTCGACAACTTGACATTAAAATGAAAAAGAGATCCTACCAAGGTAGGGGCGTGAGTCGTACGCAGATTTTAGAGTCACGACAGAGGCTTCATCCATCCTCACAAGCAGAGTAGAACCCTCTTTTTTCAGAGAGCCCTTACTCTCCTTGTAGGAGTAGATAACACAAGCTCTCTCGTCAAGCCCTGGATTCTGTGTGCGTAAGCGCGTCAGCACATTCTCCTTATTTCCAGGTTTTCCCGGAATCCGGCAGATGGCGCGCGTTAATTTCGGGAGACTAACTACCTGGTAAGTAGTAGTTCCCAAAGAAGGGATGTTCCTGATCCTCAAATGTGCCATTTATCAAAGCAGACTTTTCTGCCTGTAAACAGAAACTCGTTGCCGAGGCTAGCTCCAGTAGACGATCCTCGCAGTGATGCAGTCTGCGTTGGTCATTCTACTATCATCGCCAGCTTTCCCTATCCTGATCTTTACAGAGGAGATGACCGCCTCTCTATAAGAGGGCTGCTTCTCTCGACTCCTTACGGTCATTTTGATCTCCTTCTCGGAGGAAGGGGTTTTGTTACGTGATGTGCCCGCCTCCGAGTAGCGCTTTTGGGCTATCTTCGTCTTCTGCCCAATGCTTTCATCCATCTGAGTCGCCACATCTGCTATTGGACTCTGATTTCTCACCGCCCCACCGGAGAGGGAGGCATCACATACTCTCTCCCTAACGAAGCTATCCTTGGCGGCCGTCTTCCGTTTGCGGAAGCTTTCACCTATTTCGGTTAGAGCTCCCGCTCCCTTCGGACGCCGCTCTTAGACCGCCTCGCCAGTTCGAGGACTGCTAGGACCCGTAACGACTTCGCCTTCTGCGTTCAGAGTCCGTATGTCAGACACGCCACCTTTTTCGGCGGCAGTGCCGGCCATGGCAGAAACCTGAACGCTTTCAGCCCCGTCGTTACGGGAACTGATCACGCTCTTACTGGGTGGTTGAACCTTCCCAGTAAGAGGAAGAGGGTTGGAGGCGCATGCCGAAAGGAGGGGGGGGGGGGGGGGGCTGATGGGGGACCTCAGGAAAGAGGGTCGGATCGATTTCGATAGGGTATACCTCCGTCGACCTAACCCTCTTAACTGGTTCCCTCAGAGGTGTAGCCTCGACCATTGTGCCTTCGGTTTTGTCAGCTTCTTTGCGCAATTTTCGGGCATGCCTCTTTCCCCTTCTTTTTTGGCACTTAGTAGTGCATTCTGCGGTACGTCCCAATTCTAGGGCGCGTTCCACCTTTGCGGTTTCCCGTGCCCCGCCATCGTTGGTGTCGCATCCGCTGGATGCACCGCTCATGCTCAGTCCGACCAGGTGGTCAGACAGTGAGCCACAGGAGTCGGTGTCGTTCCGAGCTGCCGTAGGGTTAAAAACGAATGTCAGGGCCTCCAGAATCCTTGCCCCAGCCATAATCAAGGACGATAAGTCAATTTGTTTGTCCATTTATTTTTGGGGTCTTCGAGTCTTAGTTCGAGGTCTATGACCTCTTAAGCCTCCCGCCACGACAAGGCGCCCGAAGGAGCTAGATGCAATAAACTTAGTTCATAGCTAAGTTCAAATATATGTATATGGGTGATCCAATAAGTTTCGGCTTCAAGCAGATCGTCAACGGGTAAATACCTAAACGATGGGACGTGGACTTCATGGCACTGGTCTTCATGTGTGTGGGATTTTTATTTTTTTTTTTTTACATATAGGGCTTGTGCTATCAACAGCAATACGGCACTGCGACCTTTGCAGATCTATTGTGCCTCCTAGCCGATTTAGCCTCTCTACTTCTATAATGAAGTTGAGAATGCTTCTCGTAGGAGCCAGGTTGATCCTCTCAGGAGTCACAACTTCACTGAGAAGGATACGCTTCCTAAGATGGCAGAGAGCAGCACACTCACACAGTATGTGTTCTGCCGTCTCCTCGTCCTCAAGACAGAGCCGACACTCAGTTTCAGACGAGAGACTAATTTTGTTTAAATGATATCTCAGACCGCAGTGTCCCGTTAGATAGCTGACTAGTCTTCTGATATCCATCCTATTGAGTTTGAGTATGTCAATAGGGTGCTTGTTCAGGGGTCGTATAAGTCGTTTAAATTGACGGAGTCCCCGAACGCTGTTCCAAAGGGACAGGTGTTGCAATTTTTCCCACTTGTCTAAGAGGTGATTTATCTTAGACCCGGGAATGCCGCAGAAAGGTTCCGGACCTATGTATTTGTCGCTGGAACCTTTTCTGGCAAGTTGGTCGGCAATTTCATTGCCCTTAATACCTTTATGTCCTGGCACCCACCAAAGTTTGACATTGTTTCTTTTGGCGAGCTCTTGCAGGGCGTCATGGCATTCCTTGACGGTTTTCGAGTTCGTGCTGTACGAACCCAGTGCTTTAAGCGCTGCTTGGCTATCAGAGAGTATGTTGATAGTTACTCCTCTGATGCCGGTCTCGAGATTTAGGTTGACGCATGTTAGGATGGCGTGCAGTTCAGCTTGGAAGACGCTGGGGCTTACTCCCAGGGCCTTCGAGATCTTACGTTTTGGTCCAAAGATGCCGGCGCCAACGCCAGAAGCCATTTTGGAGCCATCCGTGTACCACCTAAGGCCTTTGACATTCAGCAGGGGATCACTGTCTTCCCATGCTGAGCGATTTGGGATCAGCACCTCAAATCTCTTGGCAAAGGTGAAGGTGTGTGGCAATGCGTCCGAGACCGTAGTAATCATATCCAGCTCGGGAAGGTGTTGTAATATGGACATGTGGCCTATGGGTCTACATGGCATATTTGTTCCCGAGCAGAGGATTCTGATTGCACTGCGTAATGCCACCTTTTTGATAAAAAGGTGCAGTGGAACGAGTCCAATGAGTGCTTCTTGTGCTGCCGTAGGGCAGGACGGCATAGCACCTGTGATGCTGTCAATTGTTATATTTTGTCCCAGGTGGTGAGCGACGGATTGGTTTTTGCTTGACAGCATGTATTTCGTTTTGTCCTCATTGATCTTAAGACCAACTCGTTTCGCCTGTTCTTCAATCGCCGTGAATGCTTCCACGATGCCACGGCGAGAACATGCGATGATGTCGATATCATCCGCGTTTCCTAGCAGCTGGATGGACTTGTAAAAGATAGTGCCTTCCCTGTTGACGCCTGCCCGTCGCACTATCTGCTCCAGCACCAGGTTGAAGAAGTCACATGACAGCGCATCTCCTTGCCGAAATCCGGTGCATGTTTCGAATGGTTCCGAGGTCCTAGAACCGAGTTGCACGGTGCATCGCGTATTTTTTAGCGTGACCCGACACAACTAGACCAGTTTTCCCGGGATCCCGAATTCGGCCATCGCACCAAACCGTCCTTCACGATGAATGCTGTCGTATGCGGCTTTGAAATCGATGAAAAGATGGTGTGTGTCGATTCGAAACTCGTTGGTCTTTTCCAGGATTTGTCGAAGTGTGAAAATTTGGTCTATAGTCGATTTGCCGGGCTGGAAGCCGCACTGGTAGCTGCCGATTAGTGCGGTACAAAATGGTTTTAGACGTTCACACAATACGCTGGACAGGATCTTGTATGCGACATTGAGCAGGGATATACCTCTATAGTTCTTGCAAGAGGTAGGATCGCCTTTTTTGTGGATGGGGCATATAGAGCTGGTAATCCAGTCGTCGGGCATGCTCTCATCTTCCCAAATTCTGCAGATGATCTGGTGCATACTCCCTACCAGAACATCGCCGCCAGCCTTGAAGAGCTCTGATGGCAAACCATCTGAGCCTGCGGCCTTGTTGTTCTTCAGCTTCTGAATAGCTGTGCCAACTTCTTC
Source organism: Eumerus sabulonum (assembly GCA_951905685.1). Classification (NCBI taxonomy): domain Eukaryota; kingdom Metazoa; phylum Arthropoda; class Insecta; order Diptera; family Syrphidae; genus Eumerus; species Eumerus sabulonum. The sequence continues at coordinate 3,995,452 of OX645065.1, forward strand.
TATGCTGGGTGGGAGGACTACTTCAGCGGCTGGAGTTGGGATTTCCTCGGTCCCTACCACTCTCTCTTGGTCATGCTCGTTAAGCAGCTGCTGGAAATGCTGCTTAAATACATCCACTATTCTCTGCGGGTCGGTTACAAGATTACCCTCGCAGTTTCGAAGAGCCTGGGTGCCCTTTTTGAAGCCTCCTGCAAGGCCTTTGGCTTTCTTGTAAAAGGCTCGTGTTTTATGCTTATCCCTAGACTCCTCGATATCCTTGAGCTGGGAGGCTGCGAAGATTCTTTTCTTTTGTCGCAGTAGTTTCTTCTCCTCCCTTCTTCTGGCTCGGTACTCTTCTCGCGCTGCCCTGGTTTTCCTCTGCAGCGCCTTTTGGTACGCCTCGTCGGTTGCTGCCTTTTTCTGCTCACACTCGCCATCATACCACGGGTTTCTTGTCGGGGGTGGTAGGTATCCTAAGGTGGTTTCGGCTACTTCCTGAATGGCTGAGCGGCAATGCAGCCACATATTATTGGCATTTGTGTTCGACGTAGGCATACCGTAGAGTCTTTCGCTCAGCTGCTCCCTGTAGACTCTGGCAACCTCCGGTGTGCTCAGGCGCCCAATGTCGAACCTCCTCCTGATGGGCTGCTGCAGCTTTCTGACATTGGACAGTCGAGCTCTGAATCTTGCTGCTACGAGAAAATGGTCCGAGTCGACATTTGCCCCTCTGAATGTTCGCACATCCAGGATGTTTGATGAGTGCCTTGCGTCAATGAGCACATGGTCGATTTGGTTGGCGGTTCGACCGTCCGGAGATCGCCAGGTTGCTGTGTGGATTCGCTTGCGAGGGAATCTTGTGCTACTTATCACCGCATTACGAGCTGTCGCAAAGTCAGCGAGTCGGAAGCCGTTATCTGTTGTTGTATCGTGGAGGCTGTGCTCTCCGAACACTCCGCCAAGGGTTTTTTCCGTACCGATTTTGGCGTTGAAGTCCCCGAGCACGATTTTTACATCGTACTCCGGACAAGCTCCGTAGGCGTTGTCCAGGAGGTCATAGAAGTCCTCCTGATAGGGTCTTCAGCCTCGTCGGTAGGGGCGTGTGCACATATAAGGCTGATGTTATAAGATCTGCCTCTGATGCGGATCACAGCCAGGCGATCACTAAATGCCATACCGAGTCGCATGCACGGATGTTTACATATCAGATTTCATGAGTACCTCGTACTCACGCCTTTTTTTATGTAAAAGTCAGTAAGCTACCGTAGATACATATATAAACAATGTTTCGTGTGGACAGGAACATTGTACAAAAAACCGGTTGCTGTGTCCGAGGGATTGGATCTGCTATGAGATTTCAACGATTGTGTTACATTAGGACAACACAAGGCAACACATATCTAGTGCTAGTGCTACTATTAGCAATACGGCACTGCGACCTTTGCAGATCTAATGTGCCTGCTAGCCGAGTAGCCTCTCCACCTCTATAATGAAGTTGAGAATGCTTTTCGTAGGAGCCAGGGTGATCCCCTCAGGAGTCATAACTTCACTGAGAAGGATACGCTTCCTGAGATCGCAGAGAGCAGCACACTCACATAGTATGTGTTCTGCCGTCTCATCGTCCTCTAGACAGAGCCGACGCTCAGTTTCAGACGAGAGACTAATTTTGTTTAAATGATATCTCAGACCGCAGTGTCCCGTTAGATAGCTGACTAGTCTTCTGATATCCATCCTATTGAGTTTGAGTATGTCAATAGGGTGCTTGTTCAGGGGTCGTATAAGTCGTTTAGATTGACGGAGTCCCCGAACACTGTTCCAGAAGGACAGGGGTTGCGATTTTTCCCACTTGTCTAAGAAGTAATTTATCTTAGACCCGGGAATGCCGCAGAAAGGTTCCGGACCTACGTATGTATTTATCGCTGGAATCTTTTCTGGCAAGTTGGTCGGCAATTTCATTGCCCTTGATACCTTCATGTCCTGGCACCCACCAAATTTTAATAGTGTTTCTATTGGCGAGGTCTTGTAGGGCGTCATGGCATTCCTTTACGGTTTTCAAGTTCGTACTGTACGAACCTAGCGTTTTAAGCGCTGCTTGGCTATCAGAGAGTATGTTGATGGTTACTCCTCTAATGCCAGTCTCGAGATTTAGATTGACGCATGTTGGGATGGCATGCAGCTCTGCTTGGAAGATGCTGGGGCTTATTCCCAGGGCCTTCGAGATTATGCGTTTTGGTCCAAAGATGCTGGCACCAACGCCAGAAGCCATCTTGGAGCCATCCGTGTACCACCTGAGGCCTTTGACATTTAGCAGGGGATCACTGTTTTCCCATGCTGAACGGTTTGGGATCAGTATCTCAAATCTCTTGTCAAAGGTGACGGTGTGTGGCAGTGCGTCCGAGACTGTGGTAATCATATCCAGCTCGGGAAGGTGTTGTAATATGGACATGTGACCTGCGGGTCTACATGGCATATCTGTTCCCGAGCAGCGGATTCTGATTGCACTGCGTAATGCCACCTTTTTGATAAAAAGGTGCAGTGGAACGAGTCCAATGAGTGCTTCTTGTGCTGCCGTAGGGCAGGACGGCATAGCGCCTGTGATGCCGAGACACGCTAGTCTCTGAAGGCGTTGAAGCTTAATAATAGTAGTTTTTTGTTCAACTTTTGTCCACCATACGGTGGACCCGTAGGTAACGATAGGTCTTACTATCGCGGTATATAACCAGTGGACCACCTTAGGTTTAAGCCCCCAGGTTTTACCGTAGGTGCGTCGACAGGCCCACATGGCCTTAGTCGCTTTCATGAGTTCATTTCTGATATTGGAGTTCCAGTTGAGTCTACGGTCTAGGTCAATACCTGTGTGTGGGATAAGTGTTCTCTGGAAACCAAGTGTTAAGTATCTGGGTATTCATCTAGATGAAAAACTTATATTTAAAGAACGTCTACCCAATACCATCAACAAACTTGATAATGCCACCAAGATGCTTTACCCTTTTATTTATAGAAGGTCAATGCTAAGCAACTTTGACAAAATCGTCATCGATAAAGTAGTGTTTCCATCAATACTGTGGATGTCAAGTGTGGGGAGAATATGCGATATGTTCCATAAAAAGCTACAGGTATCGCAAAACAAACTCTTGAGAATGATGCTTAACTTACCTAGATACTATTTTGCCACTGATCTTCACCTACAATCGAGTGTTGAATCGATCTCCGACAGAATCAGCAAAATCTTGTTTTTTCAGATGATTCTCTTATACTTACTTACCTGCTTAGGTGGCGCTACAGTCCGTGGCGAACCTGGGCCTTAACCAACAAGCGTCCCAGCTGGCACGGTCTTTGGCCAGCTGTTTCCAGCGCCGCACGCCCGGTTGGTTATTTTCTATGCGCTCTACATGGCCTAGAAACCTTAGACGCTGAATCCGTAGACGTCGTACCAGGCCGATGTCGCTGTACAACCCGTACAGTTCTTCGTTAAATCCTCTCCTCCATACACGGGACCGTAGATAGTGCGCAGAATTTTCCTCTCGAAACGACCAAGGGCATCTTCATCCGCTTTTGTTAAGGTCCAAGCCTCTGCGCCGTAAAGGACGACTGGGATGATTAAGGTCTTATATGTCACCTTGGTTGTCCGAGAGAGGGCTCTACTTCTCAATTGCTTCTTGAGCCCAAAGAAAGAGCGATTGGCAAGAGTGATTCTGCGTTTTATCTCAGCGCTGTCTGTCTTTTAATTTCGTTTTTTTTTTTGGTGGCGTTTCAGCCCATGAAGGACCAGAGCCAAGCTTCTCTCAATCACCCATGTTGTGTGTGATTCTATTTGAATGATTCTATAGGTGAAAGGGACCTACAGTTTAATGCCGATTCCGAACGGCGTGAGTCGAGAAGCTTTTTCGAGGCAAGTATACTACGGCGGGTTTTGCCTGTACCCCGCCGAGGAGGAAAGCCGCGAAATAAACATTCGATGGCGGTTGATCGGTTATCGGGATCCGAACTCGCTCACCGTGCGTCAGGGTCCAACACACTAACCACTGCGACACGGCGCCCTCATTTAATACTTAATGGAAATAACATTCAAATAGATTTTCTGGAAATATGCTGCACTGGTTGGTAGTTCCTCTTGCAGCGTAAAAAACACTCCAAACTGAAAGGTATGTGTGAGAGGACCGCCAGAAACCGCTCGTGCTTTTACCGATCGCGTCTCCCGTAAGCTCTCCAATACACCTGAATCCTCCACACTATCAATAGAACAGCAGTGGAGCCTTTGTAAACAAGCCCTGAAAAGCTCTGCATCCGAAGTTTTGGGTATCAAGGCTCCACCACGAAGAAACACCTGGTTCGATGACGAGTGCAGGAGGATTCATACAGCGAAGCAGGATGCATATAAGGCCTCGCTGCATAAAAGAACAAGAGCAGCTCGTGAGCTCTACGAGTTAAAAAGAAGGGAGGGGCATAAGATTCTTAAAAGAAAGAGCACGCGAAGCGCGCGATTGGGGATTTGGAGAGGTGTTACTGCAGGCGTGACGTTCGAAAGTTTTATCAACAGATAAAGCGAACATGTCAAGGTTATAAAGCCAGAACGGAAGCCTACAGGGATGAGAACGGACACCTAGTAGTAGAACCGCAGTCGATGCTGAGAATATGAAAAAACCTCTTCTGCAGACTGTATAACGGCGATGTTAGTCAATATACCGCTGTCCCTCTGACCTTGACGAAGTTAAGATTGCCATATCGAAGCTTAGGTCGAATAAAGCTGCTGGCGGAGATGGACTGTCTGCTGAGCTCTTCAAGGCAGCTGGGGATGACCTGGTTAGGAGCATGCACCAGCTCATCCGTACGATATGGTTAGAGGAAAGCATACCCGAGGAATGGAGTCTCAGCATCGTATGCCCGATCCACGAGAAAGGAGACCCCTCTGATTGCGCCAACTATAGAGGAATAAGTCTCCTTGACATCGCCTACAAAATCTTCTCTGCAGTTTTGTGTGAACGCCTGAAGCCTTTTGTAAATAAGCTGATAGGTCCTTATCAGTGCGGATTCAGGCCAGGGACGTCCACCATCGACCAAATCTTCACACTACGGCAGATCCTGAAAAAAACCAATGAATTTCAAGTCGACACTCACCACCTATTTGTCGACTTCAAAGCCGCATACGACAGCGTAATTAGAGACGAGCTATACAACGCTATGTCTACCTTTGACATACCTGCTAAACTCGACTGGCTATGCAGGATGACTTTGGAGAATGCTCGCTGCTCCATCCGAATCGGTGAACATTTCACCGATAGTTTTGATGTCAAAAAAGGAGTTAGGCAGGGCGATGCCCTGTCGTGTGATTTCTTCAACATCATATTGGAAATGACTTTGCAAAAATCACTGGCCAATACAAGAGGCACAATCTATTTCAAACCCTCGCAACTCCTTGCATACGCCGACGATATTGACATAATAGGTAGATCACAGCGAGATGTCAATGAGGCGTTTGCGAGTATTGAGGTGGAGGCGGCGAAAGTTGGTTTGGCGGTAAACGAGGGCAAAGCTAAATGCTACGCTGTCATCAAAAAAGGACGCTCACCACCGACGTCTTGGCCAGAACGTTCGTATTGGCAGTTATAAGTTTGAGGTAGTTAAGGACTTTGTCTACCTTGGCTCCGCAGTGACCTGGAACAACGACATCAGTTCCGAAATCAAACGCAGAATCACTCTTGCCAATCGCTGTTTCTTTGGGCTCAGGAGGCAATTGAGTAATAGAGCCCTCTCCCGAACGACAAAGTTGACTTTATATAAGACCCTTATCATCCCGGTCCTGTTGTACGGCGCAGAAGCATGGATACTATCAAAAGCGGATGAGGAGGCCCTTAGTCGGTTCGAGAGAAAGATTTTGCACGTGATTTTCGGGCCTATAAACGCAGACGGGGGATGGAGAAGAAGATTCAATCACGAACTTTACGGGCTGTACAGGCGTCTACGGATTCAATGCCTAAGATGGCTGGGCCATGTAGAGCGACTGGACACCACAGCTCAAGCCCGGAAAGTCTGCGAATCCAACCCCGAGGGACGAAGAAGCAGAGGACGGCCGCACTTAGGATGGCGCACACAGGTGGAGTGGAAGGGGATCTCAGCCAACTGGGTGTGCGGCAATGGAAAAGGCTAGCGAAAGATCGTGCTAGATGGAGGGGCATGTTGGTTGAGGCCCAGGTTCGCCCCGAACTGTAGCGCCCACTAAGAAGAAGAAGAAGAAGAGTAGACCGGTCCAATCGACAAAAGCGACCTACGAACCACATTTCTTTCTTTGGTCCCAAGGGTGGTCCAAATCGACAGGTTTTACTCTACATATACGAAATACCTATTGACGAAAATGTGCCAATGTCCTTAGAAGTTGTCTTAGATCTGCACACTCTGAAAAACTCATTTTTTTGTTGTTGCTATCAGTTACGTTTATTTTTGTAGGTTAAGTAAAAAATTTTGTTACTTTTACTCAAGTTGTCGGAATATCTAAATATCTATTATCTAAACTAAACAATGATTCGAGAAAACATAAGTTTTTGTTCTTGTAGCTCAAGTGGTCGCTATTGTGTTGCCCAGCACTGGACATTTACAATTTTTTGTTTCCATTCTTGAGATTCTTGGGTTTCGTTAATACAGAAATAATAGTTAAAAGAAAGGTCTTATGTCCTCTTCTATTCGAGACTAATTTGTTCATGTGGCAGTGGCAACATGCCACGTACATATTGGTATATCAGTGATGGGACAATGGGAGTCGTGTCCTCATTGAGATTCCTTATCGCTAACGTACATGGTTATTCGAGAATACATGGAAGTATGTAACAAGTAGTCTGGGATAGCATTACAACATACACAACATGTACCGGTCATCAGGGCCATGTTTTTTGACTCGGAGTTCCAAGTTTTGGTACATCTCTTCTCTTATTTCTAACTTAACGAATATATACATAAGACGAACCTTATAGATAACCCGACTTGTGAATTATAGCGAGAGTGGTATATGACAAGGTTGAAGACGGCGCACAGTGGTTTAGGAGTGGAAACAAGTCATTTCATATGAAAGTTATATCTGAGGCTAAACTCTCAGCTTCACAAACAAAAAAGAAAGTTGCGGTTCTTGTGTTGGCACGCGTTTCATTTTCAGACCTTCTTGTGGTTTTTTGTTTGGGATTACAAAACCAGTACCCGGATATTGGTGAGGCATTAGTGAAGAGTATACATAGGCAGTTGGAGAGCATGGGCTCGGACATACAGGGTAAAGTTGTTGATTGCTCTCAACCTGGCGAGATGCCAGCAACGATCCCTGTTAATGCCCGGGTCAAGTTGACATACGGCCTCCTCGCGACGCCCTCTGGATAGATAGCCTCTTCAACAACCGTTGGGAGGTGAACAAACCCGCCCACGTAAAAAACCTAAAAGTTATGAATGAGCAAGATGCCTCGGATACACGGACGGATACTCGACGACGACAACGCACGAAAAAGGAACACGATTTGCGAGTATGCTCCTGGAATGTCAGAACCCTGTACACTCCCGGAGCTGCTCATTAACTAGAAAGAATCCTCACGCAGTACAAGGCGGATATTACTGCGGTCCAGGAAATACGCTGGATAGGAAACGGTACGATTAGGAAGAAAAATTGCGACAGCTGTCACAAAAGGTTGCACTTACTGGGATGCGGATTTGTCGTGGGAAAGCGGTTAAGGTCGAAGGTCATCGACTTTAAACCTATAAGTGATCGCCTGGCTGTGATCCGCATCAGAGGCAGATTTTATAACATCAGCCTTATATGTGCACACACCCCTACCAACGAGGCTTCTATGACCTCCTCGACAACGCCTACGGAGCTTGTCCGGAGTACGATGTAAAAATCGTGCTCGGGGACTTCAACGCCAAATTCGGTAAGGAAAACACCCTTGGCGAAGTGATCGCAAAGCACAGCCTCCACGATACAACAACAGCTTGTAATGCGGTGATAAGTAGCACAAGATTCCCTCGCAAGCGAATCCACACAGCAACCTGGCGATCTCCGGACGGTCGAACCGCCAACCAAATCGACCATGTGCTCATTGACGCAAGGCACGCGTCAAACATCCTGGATGTGCGAACATTCAGAGGGGCAAATGTCGACTCTGACCACTTCCTCGTAGCAGCAAGATTCAGAGCTCGACTGTCCAATGTCAGAAAGCTGCACCAACACACCGGAGGTTGCCAGAGCCTACAGGGAGCAGCTGAGCGAAAGACTCTACGGTATGCCTACGTCGAACACAAATGCCAATAATATGTGGCTGCATTGCCGCTCAGCCATTCAGGAAGTAGCCGAAACCACCTTAGGATACCTACCACCCCCGACAAGAAACCCGTGGTATGATGGCGAGTGTGAGCAGAAAAAGGCAGCAACCGACGAGGCGTACCAAAAGGCGCTGCAGAGGAAAACCAGGGCAGCGCGAGAAGAGTACCGAGCCAGAAGAAGGGAGGAGAAGAAACTACTGCGACAAAAGAAAAGAATCTTCGCAGCCTCCCAGCTCAAGGATATCGAGGAGTCTAGGGATAAACATAAAATACGAGCCTTTTACAAGAAAGCCAAAGGCCTTGCAGGAGGCTTCAAAAGGGGCACCCTGGCTCTTCGAAACTGCGAGGGTAATCTTGTCACCGACCCGCAGGGAATAGTGGATGTATTTAAGCAGCACTTCCAGCAGCTGCTTAACGAGCATGACCAAGGGAGAGTGGTAGGGACCGAGGAAATTCCAACTCCAGCCGCTGAAGCAGTCCTCCCACCCAGCATCGAAGAAGTCGGCACAGCTATTCAGAAGCTGAAGAACAACAAGGCCGCAGGCTCAGATGGCTTGCCAATGGACAAAACCTAAAGGAAAACCACGTTTAACCGCAAGCCACAGAGAAAAGAGACTGGACTTTGCCAAAAAAATGTATGTCTTGGACCACCGAATGGCAGAAAGTAATTTGTTTTCGGATGAGAAAAAGTTTACCTAAGATGGACCGGATTGGTCAGATCGAAACGGAACTTCGGCGGCGGAAGCGTTATGGTATGGGGCGCATTCTCGCAACATGGAAAGCTTCCCATCTGCTTTATCACTACACATAATGAACTCAGAGATGTACACCAATCATCTACCAAGTAACGGCGGGTGTCCCTCAAGGATCAGTCCTTGGATCTCTCCTGTGGAACATCATGTACGATGTACGTTCTACGACTAGCGAATCATCGGCTTCGCCGACGATATTGCCATCGTCACAGTGGCTAAGCATATAGAAGAAGTAGAGGCTACTGCGAACGCAGCTATCGCTAAAGTGAAAGATTGGCTCTCAATTGCCGGTCTGTAACTAGCAGCCCAAAAAACGATGGCTGTGCTCATAACCAGCCGTAAAAAGGTGGAATATGCGAGCTTCTTAGTCGGAGATCGGGCGATAAGGTCCAAGAAAGCAGTCAAGTATCTAGGAGTCATCCTAGACAACAGGCTTTCTTTCAAGGAACACATACTGTATGCCAGCGAGAAGGCATTACACGCACAACGAGCTCTTTCGCGAATGCTTGCGAATATTGGCGGTCCCGGATATGCACGCAGAGTCCTACTCTCACGGGTAGTCAGCTCAGTCCTACTCCATGCTGCTCCAATATGGGCGGAAGCCCTTGCAGTAAAAGGACTAAAGAGCGGAAATTGGATTCAGTCTATCGACTGTGCGCAATAAGAGTAATCTGCGGGTTCAGAACCATATCAGATGACGCATCGTTCGTGATAGCAGGAAGGCCAACCATCGATATATTGGCAGACGAGCCCAAAAGGATGTACCGCAGGCGAACATCAGACCGGCAACAGACCAGGCTTATAAAAGCAGAAGAACGGGCAGAATCCATGGCAATGTGGCAAGTCAGATGGGACACTTCCACAAAAGAAAGATGGACGCACAGGCTCATTCCGGTCATCGAAACATGGACATCAAGACCGGCAGGAGACTGCAATTATCATCTTTCGCAGTTTTTGTCTGGACATGGTGGCTATCGAAAGTATCTGCATAGATTTGGATATGATAGCTCGCCTTTTTGTCCACAATTCCCAAATTCCGAGGAGGACGCACAACACACAGTTTTCTATTGCGGTCGCTTTATGCAGGACAGGCAAAGGCTAAATGTACCGAGTCCTGAAAACTTGGTCCCCTATATGATGAACTCGGTGGAAAATTGGAACCAAACATGCTCGTGCATTGCATCAGAGTATAAATAACGCTGCGGCAAGCCGAAGCAGAAAGAAGAACCCAAGAGGCTTCTACTCGAGATACAGCGTAAATCGCTAACCAGCCCGCGAAGTAATACCTAACGGCAGTCCCGCGGGGAGAGTGGTTGAAGTGTGCAGAGGTGTGGTTTAGTACCACAGCTTCGATCTCTGTCCCTGCTCAATCCAAGTTGACACACAGCCTCCGCGTGGCCTCCCCTGGATAGCTATACTGGCACCCGCCAGGTAGTTAACCAATGTGTGCAGCGACCCGACCCCTTGTTCCTGGGGAAAGAGGAACCTGGCCCTCCAGGTTGGCGGTTGCGCTTAGGGCTAATATCCCTATCGCTCAAAACAAAAAATTTTGTTCAGAGACAACCAATAGCCTCGGATACGGACGGATTACATGTTGACGACCCCCACAAACGTCAAAAAGGAAACGAATTTCGGATCTGCACCTGGAATGTTAGGTCCCTCAACAGACCAGGTGCAGCCGAACAACTGGTCAACTCTTTGGACTGCTATAAGGCAGACATTACCGCGCTCCAAGAAGTGCGATGGGATGGGCCAGGCAAAAAGCGGATGAAAAACTGTGATATCTACTACGGAACGGTGCGGATTTGTTGTTCGAAGCAGACTCGGGGAAAAAAGTCTTAAGCTTCCAGTATGTAAGCGAACGCCTCATAACTATCCGCATCAAGGCCAATCTCGGCAATATAAGCTTACTGATCCAACTGATCCATCGCATGTAGAGGAAGAATGGCGACTATTTTCAACAGCTGTCACTGCCTCTGCACGTGATGTTTGTAGAGAGAAGCGGCTTGGTGTGGCGACTGGTGGTGAGAAAAGAACTGCGTGCTTTAAAACGCCCGGAGTTCAAGAAGCCATCAGAGAGAAGAAGAAGGCCTACAGGGACTGGATTCTTTTGGGAGACTCTGCTTCCCGTGACCGGTACACTGTGGCGCGAATAACTTGCAAATTGGCTGTGCGAGCAGCTAAAGAGCAGTCCTGGAAGGAGTTCGGCGAGAAGTTGGAAAGCGACCATAGATCTGTGAAAAAGGTGTTCTGGCAATCATCATCATCGAAGGAGTTAAATCCAAAGATGGTGTGTTGCTTTCCAATGAGATGGACATCTTACGCAGATGGATGCGAGCACTTTTCGGAGCTGCTCAATCCCGAACACGGCACTGAGGGGACAAACCTATAGTTATGCGTGTGGCGGAGAATAGTCCAATGGTGGAGGAAGTCATTTTAGGGATTGAATCGCTAAAAGTTGACAAATCCGCCGGTGTGGATGAAGTTCGGCCAAAAATGCTTAATGCAATGGGTAAAGAGGGAGTATTATGGCTCATGCGGTGAGACACCTTGCAATTGGCAAACTGGGGTGATTGTTCCTCTTTCCAAAAAGGGCGGATAACAAAGAAGAGTGCTCCAACTATAGGGGCATATCTCTTTTAAGTGTCCCCGGGTAAAGTCTACGCTAAGGTGTTGGAGGCGCGTTCTAGAGCTATGACCGAATCCAGGATAGGGGATGAACAGTGCAGGTTTCGTCACGGCAGAAGTACAATCAATCGACCAGCTTTTCACTCTAAGAATGGTACTCGAGAAGGCTTGGGAGTACACCAAACCAATCTACAGCTGCTTTGTAGATTTGGAAAAGGGATATGACCGAGTTCCTTGAGGTAAACTCTGGAGTGTTCTGCAGGAGTATGGGATTGATGGTCCTCTGTTGAGGGCCATTCAGTCTTTATACACAAACTGTAGCAGCTGCGTTCGGGTTAACGGTAGTAAATCAACACCTTTCACGGTGGGCGTTGGACTTGGCCAAGGGTGCTCTTGTCGCCTCTCATTTTCAGTATATATATATGGACTGGATGTTGCAGCGCAGTCGAGGCGAGGAGTGTTTTACATTGGGAGAGTTGAGGATAAGCCACCATCTTTTTGCAGATGACTTAGTTGTCCTCACATCCTCCCAGATGGAACTTCAGCGCGCGCTAGATAGGTTTGTGGCCGTATGTGCTTATGCTGGAATGAGGGTTAACGTAGACAAATCCAAGGTTATGGTTATTTCCAGAACACCTGTCCAATACACTCTAGATGTTAGTGGAGTCCCATTGAAGTAGTAGGTGGAAAGTTTAAGTATTCACGAGTGATGGGAGCTTTCCTGCAGGATTAAGGCCTAGCTGAGTCAATTTTGAAACAGCTTGGAAGATCTGTAATCAGGAAGACCGAGCTTTGGTGTCAAAGCCAAGTTAGCCGTTTTTAACTCAGTATTTGTTCCGACTCTCTCACCTATGGTCATGAAATTTGGGTGTTGACCGAAAGAATAAGATCGCGAATACAAGCTGCCGAAATGAGATTTCTTCGTGCTGTTGTGGGAGTTACCCGCCGGGACAGGGTGAGTAACATGGCAGTGCGCGGGGAGCTGCTTCTCCGAACGGAAAGGGCTATGCTTCGATGGTTTGGTCACGTGAGACGAATTTCGCCACATCATCACGACTTCTGAAGCGTGCCTTGGATGCAATACCATCAGGCAGGCGACCGCTTGGCAGACCCAGGACGAGATGGTTGAACCAAGTCTAAAAACTTGCCTGGGTGCGCTTGGGCATAGCTCCTGTCGAGTTACGAGTCGATGACGGCGGATCGAGTGGTATGGAGATCCCGCGTGCGTGCATTACCTTCGCGATTCTTTTAGTGGAACATGCGGGCCACTGAATATGTACGTATGTATGTACGACTAGCATAGACCAAATTTTCACACTTCGACAAATCCTGGAAAAGACCAACGAGTTTCGAATCGATACACACCATCTTTTCATCGATTTCAAAGCCGCATACGACAGCATTCATCGTGAAGAACTGTTTGGGGCGATGGCCGAATTCGGGATCCCGGTAAAACTGATCCAGTTGTGTCGCGCCACGCTAAAAAACACGCGATGCACCGTGCAACTCGGTTCTAGGACCTCGGAACCATTCGAAACATGCACCGGATTTCGGCAAGGAGATGCGCTGTCATGTGACTTCTTCAACCTGGTGCTGGAGCAGATAGTGCGACGGGCAGGCGTCAACAGGGAAGGCACTATCTTTTACAAGTCCATCCAGCTGCTAGGATACGCGGATGATATCGACATCATCGCGTGTTCTCGCCGTGGCATCGTGGAAGCATTCACGGCGATTGAAGAACAGGCGGAACGAGTTGGTCTTAAGATCAATGAGGATAAGACGAAGTACAAAGCAATCCGTCGCACACCATCTGGGACAAAATACAACAATTGACAGCTACAATATCGAGGTAATTAAGGAGTTTGCCTACCTCGGGGCAAACGTAAATTCCACAAATGACACTACAGTGGAGATCCGGCATAGAATCGCCCATGGCAACCGCTGCTACTTCGGCTTGTCCAAACAACTGGGGTCAAAACTCCTCACTCGAAAGACCAAAGTCATGCTTAACAAAACGCTCATTCTGCCAGTCTTGCTGTACGGAGCCGAAAGCTGGACGATAAGCAGGACAGCGGAGCTGATTTTGTGTTCTTTCGAAAGAAAAATTCTGCGCCGGATATTTGGTCCTGTCTGTGAGGAAGGTGAATGGAGAAGAAGACACAACCGCGAACTCTACGAGCTGTACCAAGATGTGGATGTAGTCCGGAAGGCAAGGATCCGTCGACTACACTGGCTCGGCCACATCGAGCGCATGGACATCAACGCTCCAGCTAAGAGGGTCTTCGACTCCGAGCCTCCTGATTCGAGAAGAAGAGGAAGACCGAACTTCCGGTATAAAGACCAAGTAATCGCGGATGTAGGACATCTTGGTCTTGACAACTGGAAGCAGCGTGCCCGGGACCGTCAAGGATGGAAGGCAGGTATAGCTCAGGCTCAGATCCTCCATGGATCGCAGGCCTGATAAGTAAGTAAGTTTGTACGACTAGCGCTGAATAAGCTTTCGGGATGCATAACAGAGTTGAAAACTCACTCAACTTGGTAAGAAAGCTACGACGCGAGTCGTCATCCCGGAAACCCAAATCAATAAACAAATTAACTTGCAATCGCCCACCTGCATTGCATTCCTTACTATGTCTTCTTCCTTGTCAGTGTTGTTCATATCCTTGAAATCGGTGTGCTTTCAAGAGCGTTCCCATACTATAACCTAAACCACTGTGCGGCGTCTTCATTGACATCTTGAATATTTAGAATCCCTAATGTGAACAGGATCATGGATTCGAATTCTTCTGGTGAAACATTTTAAACCTGACACAGAACAAAACATGACATTAGTTCTTACATATTGGTACTCTCGGGTCGGGAATACTTACTTTGAGCTCTGTCTGTCCAGGGGATTAAAGAGAACAAAAAAAAAAAAAAAAAACATTTTTAGCATTAGTGGGCTGTTGAAGTAGTCAGAAGAGATGATTAGCCTCCGGGTTGAGCAGAAGAATATATAGGAATAAGGGTGTCGAGCAGGAAGAAGAGCCTTTTGTGGGCCTCTCCTAGAAGCCCCATTACAGAAATGAAGAATGTCAACTGATATCTGCTCATTGAGTTGATCGATCCTATGTGTTTTGTGGACGATCTGATGATGTTTTCCTTCTCCTTTTACGTAAAATATGTACAAAAGTCAAATCGGATTATTGGAAAAGCATCCAGGCATGCACACCCACACACCCACCCACACACACACACACACACACAACTAAGACTAGCCAATTTGCAGCCGCTTACTAGAACTAAAAACTATTTGCATTTGGTCGTCTGATCGAGAAGCTTCTTCCACAGATCGAATTGTTCATTTGATTTGATCATATGGACACTTATCGTTTTACGTATGTTACATGGATTGAAGGCTATTCGTCGATTGAGGAACTCATTGACATGGACACGTTTAATGCCCAATTGCTGTGCAACGATACCAGTTGTGAAGACATCCTCCAATTTAAGATATGTCTCTTGTAGGGCTCTTACATACAGATCATGTATGATATCGGCACTCATTACATAAGCTGGTCCGGTTGTAAATGGTGGATATATCGTGGCCGAGAATTGACCAACTGATACGAAATATTTCGATTTCTTATTCCTAATTGGTTTCCATTTCTTCGCTAATCTTCCGTATATGACATGCTTGTCATTACGATGTTTATCAATGAATACCATCAGTTTCGGTACATTGATGAACATATCATCGTCGGTTTTAAGTACGAACCTAACTTGTGGACATTTTTGATCGACCCATTCGAGGGCTGAGATAGTCTTAAGGGTAAGGTTGTTATAACTATCAATAAAGTGACCGCGTATCAGATCGCCATAGATGTAGTTCTCTTGATTGAGTGCCATTTCGAGAGTTTTATTATTGGTCCGACCAAGGATGAAGGCAATAGCTACGTCGCGACGTACACCATAATGACCCCATGTCTGACGAATGGCTAAACGTGCTTCCTGATGCTGTTGAGCAGATGTTATTATAATTAACAATTTAATGGAATCACCTTTGTTTGGACAGAGTTGAGAATTTACATCCAGGTGTCCGCTTTCGTAAATCTGACGGGTCGG
Organism: Eumerus sabulonum; assembly: GCA_951905685.1. NCBI lineage: Eukaryota > Metazoa > Arthropoda > Insecta > Diptera > Syrphidae > Eumerus > Eumerus sabulonum. The sequence continues at coordinate 4,011,204 of OX645065.1, forward strand.
TATGCCTTGTGTGGGATCGATACCTGAACCTGACGATTGTACGATTGCTGATGAACTAGAATTTGATGCCTTGATACGAATACCTGAGATTAATGCTGAAGGCGGTCGGGCAGCTGATGTTTGTGGTGATGTTAGCGATTGTTTTTTGTCTTGATTTCGATCGATCTTACTCAACGATTGAGGTATTATTTGTGATTGTTGCTGTCGATTGGTGTCTTTCGTATATGGAATTTGTTGTGGCGACGGAACACCTGTGGAATCAAAATTCAAATTTAATTCAAAGTGATCTCTGACAAACAGCTTACTGCCTGGTAATGTAGTGAGGTTTTTCAAAATCCTATCGGCATTTAAGACGAACGTTTGAATGTTGGAGTTTGGTGGCATGAAATCAGGTTTATCACGTTGTACTATAAGAGATGAATTCGTATCTACAATTAAATATGTAAAACTAAGGCTTATTGAAAGCAATCTTAATGTGGACTATACTTACAAATGCTCGAATGATGCCTTTCATTGGGCTTTTGTGCTGCATCAGTGCTTGTCGTACTGTCATTGCTGCTTACGCTACCAGTACTACCATTACTGGTTACATGGGAATATCTTAGTTTATCGCTTAAGTCGTTTCCATTACTATTTAGATTGTGAATTTCTATCGTAATGTTCTTGTAGCCCTGCGTGTCACCCTTCCACTCGACCGCCTCATTTAGATTACTTAAATTCTTAATAACAACAACACCACTGTTGCAATCTGATAGAACCGACGACGACGATGTAAGTGCAGGTGAGGCCCGTAAGTGACCCGGTATCGTAAGCGCTGTGTTTGAATAGTAGGAGGCATAAATGAATATTGTTAACACGACAGCCCCGATTATGATTAGAAATCGCAGTATGCGACCGTTCTGCAAAACTACCATCTTAGTCATATACGTTTAGTCGGAGAGAAGATTTCAACTCCTTGGTCCACTTGACGTATTTGGGTTTTCCACTTTCGATCGAGATCCTTATATAAGTGTTGTAACTGACTGCCGTGACAACTAATGAAATGGCATAGATGCCGCGAATCAGATTGACGATTATATCGAATGAGCACTAGTTTTCCCGAAGCTAATTGCTTGACATTATTCTGTTGATGTTCGTGTTGCAGGATAGCATTGATTGACCACCTCATTTATGATTGTTATTCGTCTCCTTTGGGGCGTCGGATCGCTTCTTCTAACTTTGTTTAAGTTCTAGAACTTAATGTAGATAAAAGAGAGGATAATGAATTGAAAAGGATAAAGGACAGATAGAAAGGATGACAGGTAGATGAAAGGATAAATAATATACGGGCTGCCCCACGAGCAGTTTGTCAAAAAGCTAGAGCGTGTGTAGGTCTGGTTTAAGCGGGAGAACTGTCAACTATTACATCCACAATGCCGTGATATAGTTTTTTGTAAAGCCAGAAACCTCTTCTCTCATCTGAAGCAGTTTTGGCAGTTTTCCCCGACCAGAATGGCGGTTGTGCGGCGGGCTAACAATCCGCCCACGTAAAAAACCTAAAAGTTATGAATGAGCAAGATGCCTCGGATACACGGACGGATACTCGACGACGACAACGCACGAAAAAGGAACACGATTTGCGAGTATGCTCCTGGAATGTCAGAACCCTGTACACTCCCGGAGCTGCTCATAAACTAGAAGGAATCCTCACGCAGTACAAGGCGGACATTACTGCAGTCCAGGAAATACGCTGGATAGCAAACGTAAGATTGCACTTACTGGGATGCGGATTTGTCGTGGGAATGCGGTTAAGGTCAAAGGTCATCGAGCTTAAGCCTATAAGAGATCGCCTGGCTGTGACCGCATCAGAGGCAGATTTTATAACATCAGCAACGCCTACGGAGCTTGTCCGGAGTACGATGTAAAAATCGTGCTCGGGGACTTCAACGCCAAAATCGGTAAGGAAAACACCCTTGGCGAAGTGATCGCAAAGCACAGCCTCCACGATACAACAACAGATAACGGCTTCCGACTCGCTGACTTTGCGACAGCTTGTAATGCGGTGATAAGTAGCACAAGATTCCCTCGCAAGCGAATCCACACAGCAACCTGGCGATCCCCGGACGGTCGAACCGCCAACCAAATCGACCATGTGCTCATTGACGCAAGGCACGCGTCAAACATCCTGGATGTGCGAACCTTCAGAGGGGCAAATGTCGACTCTGACCACTTCCTCGTAGCAGCAAGATTCAGAGCTCGACTGTCCAATGTCAGAAAGCTGCACCAGCCCATCAGGAGGAGGTTCGACATTGGGCGCCTAAGCACACCGGAGGTTGCCAGAGTCTACAGGGAGCAGCTGAGCGAAAGACTCTACGGTATGCCTACGTCGAACACAAATGCCAATAATATGTGGCTGCACTTCCAGCAGCTGCTTAACGAGCATGACCAAGAGAGAGTGGTAGGGACTGAGAAAATCCCAACTCCAGCCGCTGAAGTAGTCCTCCCACCCAGCATAGAAGAAGTCGGCACAGCTATTCAGAAGCTGAAGAACAACAAGGCCGCAGGCTCAGTTGGCTTGCCATCAGAGCTCTTCAAGGCTGGCGGCGATGTTCTGGTAGGGAGCATGCACCAGATCATCTGCATGATTTGGGAAGATGAAAGCATGCCCGACGACTGGAATACCAGCTCTATATGCCCCATCTACAAAAACGGCGATCCTACCTCTTGCAAGAACTATAGAGGTATATCCCTGCTCAATGTCGCATACAAGATCCTGTCCAGCGTATTGTGTGAACGTCTAAAACCATTTTGCACCGCACTAATCGGCAGCTACCAGTGCGGCTTCCGGCCCGGCAAATCAACTATAGACCAAATGTTCACACTTCGACAAGTCCTGGAAAAGACCAACGAGTTTCGAATCGATACACACCATCTTCTCATCGATTTCAAAGCCGCATACGACAGCATTCATCGTGAAGCACTGTTTGGGGCGATGGCCGAATTCGGGATCCCGGTAAAACTGATCCAGTTGTGTCGCGCCACGCTAAAAAACACGCGATGTACCGTGCAACTCGGTTCTAGGACCTCGGAACCATTCGAAACATGCACCGGATTTCGGCAAGGAGATGCGCTGTCATGTGACTTCTTCAACCTGGTGCTGGAGCAGATAGTGCGACGGGCAGGCGTCAACAGGGAAGGCACTATCTTTTACAAGTCCATCCAGCTGCTAGGATACGCGGATGATATCGACATCATCGCGTGTTCTCGCCGTGGCATCGTGGAAGCATTCACGGCGATTGAAGAACAAGCGAAACGAGTTGGTCTTAAGATCAATGAGGACAAAACGAAATACATGCTGTCAAGCAACAACCAATCCGTCGCTCACCACCTGGGACAAAATATAACAACTGACAGCTACAGTTTCGAGGTAGTTAAGGAGTTTGTCTACCTCGGGGCAAACGTAAATTCCACAAATGACACTACAGTGAAGATCCGGCATAGAATCGCCCATGGCAACCGCTGCTACTTCGGCTTGTCCAAACAACTGGGGTCAAAACTCCTCACTCGAAAGACCAAAGTCATGCTTTACAAAACGCTCATTCTGCCAGTCTTGCTGTACGGAGCCGAAAGCTGGACGATAAGCAGGACAGCGGAGCTGATTTTGGGTTCTTTCGAAAGAAAAATTCTACGCCGGATATTTGTTCCTGTCTGTGAGGAAGGTGGATGGAGAAGAAGACACAACCGCGAACTCTACGAGCTGTACCAAGATGTGGATGTAGTCCGGAAGGCAAGGATCCGTCGACTGCACTGGCTCGGCCACATGGGGCGCATGGACCCCAAAGCTCCAGCTAAGAGGGTCTTCGACTCCGAGCCTCCTGGTTCGAGAAGAAAATGAAGACCGAACCTCCGGTATAAAGACCAAGTAATCGCGGATGTAAGACATCTTGGTCTTGACAACTGGAAGCAGCGTGCCCGGGACCGTCAAGGATGGAAGGCAGCTATAGCTCAGGCTCAGATCCTCCATGATCCTCCAGGCCTGATAAGTAAGTAAGTAAGTTTTGGCGAATTCCTAGGAGATTTTAATGCAAAACTGGGCAAAGAGGACAAGAGTGGAATTTAGTGCATCCAAAACACAATGCTGTCTCTTGTCGTTAAAGCGTATTTGTTACACGCAGCCATTATCCATGAATGGCACTTGCATCTTAGAAACCGAAAAGCTTTCCATCCTGGTCCATTGTACTCCAGACAGACACCTTACATTACTGTATTTTCCCCATTTTCCGGAGAAAAAATTTGAAGGAGCTTCAGTGATGTAGAGCTAAGGGATTCGGCACACACCACGTCGGCTCCAAGGGTGCGCCACCGTATGCGAGCAAAGGCGGGACAATCACAGAGGAAATGCTCTGCAGTGTCATCCTCCTCCTCGCAACATGCAGCACAGGTTGGCGTCTCACTGATGCCGAGCACGTAGAGATGCTTGGCAAAAGTGTAATGGCCCGTGATAACTCCCACAAGCCTTCTGCAGTCGACTCTCCTTAAAGACAGGAGGAATGCTGCAGATTTTTTGCAGACATCAGGGCATATGCGCTTAGTCATCCTGCAACCCGGGCAATCCCTCCATCTACGGTTGTGTGTGTTAAATACACAATCGTTAATGTAGGAATTTACCGTGGACGCAGGTAGACCTAGAGCGGGTTCAGGTCCTGAGAAGCTCTTCTCTGAACCCATTCTGGCGAGTTCATCAGAGATCTTATTTCCTGGAATCCCAGAGAGACCTGGAACCCATACAAGCCTTAATGAATTTAGTCTGCCGACTCTGTTCAAGAAGGACTTGCGTTCAAGTACTAATTTGGAGCTAGTTAAGGGGTTACACACAGCTTTTAGTGCAGCTTGGCTGTCACTACAGACGCATATGCTTTCCCCCTTCCACCTGTGCTTCACTACTTAGTGCATGGCCATTAGGATTGCGTATACCTCTGATTGGAAGACAAACGCATACTTTCCTAACGAGAAGTGCAGTCGGATGTTATCGCGTTCAAAGAAGACTCCAGCACCAGACCCCCGCCCAGACCTGGAGCCATCCGTGAAAATGCGAAGACTATCCTTTCCAGGTTCAGTATCCAGCCATAGCCAATCCTGACGCCATGGAAACGCGACGGTGAAATAACGACGCAATAGGATAACGGGCGTCAGTGCGTCAGAAGGCATGTCAATGAGACAGGGGGTCGGAGGACAATTATTGCGCAAGAACACTGTTATTCCTATGCAAGTTGTACCAAAAGCCATTTCTCTACAGACGAGACATGGCTTTCAGAGCACACCCTCTGATAAATATATCAAGAGGTGGAAGGTTCATCATAACATCTAGAGCAGCGCCCGGCGTGCTGGGAAAAGCCCCCCTTTCAGCTGGGACAAGCCGTTCTTTGGAGTTTGGTGAAAGAGGCCACGACATGTTTGCGTTTTAGTCTGTTCCACCAGACAACCGATGCATATGAGATTATAGGTCTTATCATTGCAGTGTAGATCCAGAGGACCTTTGCCGGCGATAAGCCCCATATTTTGCCAAAAGCTCCTTTGCATTGCTAAAAAGCTGAAAGCGCTTTGGTGGTTTTTGACTCAACATGCTTCGACCAGAGAAGCTTACTATCTAAGATGACTTATAGATACTTAGCCTCCTTCCGGGATGGAAGTGCTCTTTAGTACCAGCTGAGTCATGTCAGTATTTTTCCTCCTTCTCGTAAAGAGAACGACATCGGTCTTAAGAGTATTGACTGACAGCCCATTTCTGGTACACCAATCATCGATCACATTTAGTGCCGCCTGTGCTTTGAGACGGACAGTCGCTAAACATGAGCCGACAGAAAGAATGGCGAGGTCATCCGCATAGGCCTGCGCATAGATTCCAGAGGCATTGAGAGCATCAAGCACCAAGCGTTGCACATGCTGTCAAAAGTTGCGTTATCAACTGCGTATGAGTGTTGCTCACAATCTTAATTGGAGCGACCATATATTCAGTGTCGCCAAGAATGCTGCGAAATGCCTAGGCTTTCTCACCCTTAGATCTGGCTACAATCTATAAGCCGTTCATTCGCCCCAAATTAGAGTTTAACGCTCATATCTGGTGCGGTGCTTCCAAGACCTCACTGCACCTACTAGACAGAATACAAAAACGAGCCATAAAACTGATAGGTGACTCCAGCATTACCAAAACACTAGACTCGCTGGATAACCGCAGGAATGTTACCTGCCTCTCCCTGTTTTATCATTACTACCACCAAAAATGCTCTGATGGAATAGCCAGTTGCATTCCGCCCCTTCAACATTTCTCCCGCAATACACGTCTCTCTAGGAATGCTCACCAATATACTCTGAAGCCCGCTTTCGGACGTACTGTCAAATATAGAGAATCTTTCATTAACCGAACCACACGAATCTGGAACTCCCTGCCGGATTCGGTTTTCCCCCCTCAATGCAACATGCAAGCATTTAAGATGATCAATGTCCATCGGCATCTCCTCTATTCCTCTTCCTCTCTACCTTCTGCCCGCACTTTGTCGCCGACATAATAAGGTTATTAGACCTTGAGTGCGCGTCGATCAATCGCAAGAGACTGCCAGAATCTTTGCCGATCGTGTCTCCTCCAAGCTCTCTCAAAATCCGCCTACAGCAGCACAAACAATAGAGCAGGAATGGGCGCATTGCCAGGGCGCCGTCAGAGACGCTGCCTCAGATATGCTGGGTTTCAAACCGCCACCACTTAGAAACCGCTGGTTCGATGAACAATGCGAACAAGCCCATGCAGCGAAACAAGGGGCATATAAAGCCATGCTGCAACGACGGACGAGAGCTGCTCGCGAAATCTATGAAAATGGAGAACTGGTAGTAGAGTCGCAGTCGATGCTGAGGATTTGGAAAGACCACTTCTGCAGACTGTATAACGGCGATGATAGACAAGATACCGCTGTCAGGCAGAACGAGCTATTCGTAATGGACGACGATGTAACAGAATTCAGTCCACCCGACCTAGACGAAGTCAAAATAGCGATATCAAGACTTAAGTCTAATAAAGCCGGGGGCGCAGACGGTCTGTCTGCTGAGCTTCTTGAGGCTGGAGATGAGCTGGTAAGGTGCATGCACCATCTCATTTGCAAAGTATGGTCGGAGGAAAGCATGCCCGACGAATGGAATCTCAGCATCGTTTGCTCGGTCCATAAGAAAGGAGACCCCTATAACTGCGCCAACTATAGGGGAACAAGTCTCCTTAACATCGCATATAAGATCTTCTCTGCCGTATTGTGTGAACGCCTGAAACCGTTTGTGGATAACCTGATCGGCTCTTATCAGTGTGGCCAGGTAAATCCACAATAGACCAAATATTTACGCTACGGCAGATCTTGGAGAAGGCTCAGGAATACCAAATCGACACTCACCACCTCTTCGTCGATTTCAAGGCTGCATATGACAGCGTGTATAGAGATGAGCTATACAGAGCCATGTCTAGTTTTAACATCCCTGCCAAACTCGTCCGACTGTGCAGGATGACATTGGAGAATTCTCGCTGCTCCATTAAGGTCGGTAAGGTAATGAGCAAACCGAGACCTTTGATGTTAAAAAAGGATTTAGGCAATGTGACGCGCTGTCGTGCAACTTTTTCAACATCGTTCTTGAAAAGATCGTGCAAGAGTCACTGGCCAACACAAGAGGTACGAATTGCTTGCGTATGCCGACGACATTGACGTGATTGGTCGGACACAGCGAGACGTCAATGAGGCCTTTGGAAGCATTGAGGTAGAAGCGGCTAAGATGGGTCTCAAGGTTAATGAGGGTAAAACCAAATATTTGCTCTCATCTAAAAGAGACGGACAACACCGGCGTATTGGCCAGAACGTCACCATGGGCGGATATAGCTTTGAAGTGGCCAAGGAATTCGTCTACCTTAGCTCACTGATGACTAGCGACAACAACACCAGCGCTGAGATAAAATGCAGAATCACTCTTGCCAACCGCTCTTTCTTTGGGCTCAAGAAGCAATTGAGAAGTAGAGCCCTCTCTCGGACAACCAAGGTGACATATAAGACCTTAATCATCCCAGTCCTCCTTTACGGCGCAGAGGCTTGGACCTTAACAAAAGCGGATGAAGATGCCCTTGGTCGTTTCGAGAGGAAAATTCTGCGCACTATCTACGGTCCCGTGTATGGAGGAGAAGATATAACGAAGAACTGTACGGGTTATACAGCGACATCGGCCTGGTACGACGTCTACGGATACAGCGTCTAAGGTGGCTAGGCCATGTAGAGCGCATGGAAGATACAGCTCCGACCCGAAGAGTCTTCGAATCCACCCCGGAAGGAAGGCGCGGCAGAGGACGCCGCATCAACGGTGGCGCACGCAGGACCTTAACCAACTGGGCGTGCGGCGCTGGAAACAGCTGGCCCAAGACCGTGCCAGCTGGAGACGCTTGTTGGTTGAGGCCCAGGTTCACCACGGACTGTAGCGCCACCTAGGTAAGTAAGTTTTGGGGAATAGTTTTTGAGAAATAAATTTTCAAACCATGAAGTCAAGGCTCACTTAGACTACGAGGAGTCCATTGTGCCCATATTGAAAAACTAACCCGAGGGGAACCTGTTATTTTCCCGCTGAGCTGAACCACCCAGATTCAATTAAGAATCTTAGCAGTTTGTTCAGCTTAATGTCTCTTACGTCTTCTAAACCCGAGAAGAAGTAGTTCCCGAGGAACGTAAGTCTTTTTCGGGCCAGTGCAGGGCATTCACACAGCAGGTGACGAATGGATTCTATTTCCTCTTCGTCCCTACCTGGCCTGGTCTAGCTGCATGATATGATACCATGCAGTGCCCAGTGAGGGCACTGATTACCAGTCGTATAATCCCTCTACCAAGATTTAGCAGACTTTCCGTCCACTTTTTTTTGTCATAGACAGGCCATGTTAGCCTTGCCGTAGCGCATGTATCTAATTGACACTATCGCTTGTTGGCCTTTCCTAGTAGTTCCACCCCTATTTCTCTGAATAGTGTGCTGAGTGGCGTTCTAGCCTCAGTTGTGATCTGCGAAATATCTGCGCCTGATCCCAGTCTGGCTAGTTCGTCCGCCTTCTCATTTCCGGAAATATTCACATGCCCTGGTACCCAACAGATGGTTACCTCATTAACATCCGATATTTCTTCTAGTTTCTCTTTACAGAGTTTTACGAGCTTGAATCTTATCCATGTTGCTTGCAGAGCCTTAATGGCTGCCTGACTGTCAACATAGATTTTGATTCTCTTACCTGAGAAATTCTCCCTAAGAATCAGATCCGCGCCTTTTTTGATTGCGAAGATCTCAGCCTGGAAGACGCTACAGCCATCGTCAAGTCTGTAGGAGTGACATGCTTCCTGAGGTAGACTCCGGCTCAGATATCCCTACTTGCTGAACTTCGGTTAGATCGTTAAGGAAGTAAGATCCCAGGTATCGTTTCCTGATTGTGCAGTATGCCGGGCAGGTTCAGAGAAGGTGATGAATGTATTCGACCTCCTCCTCGTCTAGACAGTTTCTGCAAAAATCATTCGGAATTATACCTAGTTTTTGGGCGTGACTGTCAATAAGGCCAGTGATGACACCGATGACTTTGTAGATGTCAGTTCTTTTTAGGGAGATAATACTCCCAGTCCGTTGACTATCGAGCCGGGGCCAGATTTACCTGGCGATGACGCAGGTATGTATGTCCCTGAGTCCATCTCCGGTTCGTCTCGGCCCTGGCGAGATTAGTAAGATTAAGTTTAATGGTTTCAAAGGGTATTCCCTCACAAGCCACGATTGATTGTAGCGTCGTTCCTTGTTTGGCGAGTGTGTCGGCTCTTTCATTTCCTGGAATGTCGCTGTGTCCCGGTACCCAGATAAGTTGTATGTTGAACTGTTCGGCCAACTCGTTAAGAGATAGGCGACAGTCGAGACTAGTTTTTGATGTGTACACAAAGGACTCCAACGACTTTAAGGCTGCTTGACTATCCGTGAGAATGCGGATAACCGTGGTAGATATCACGTTCCACTTCAGCCAAGACAAGGCCTATTTTATTGCCAACAGTTCCGCCTGGAAAACGCTGTGGTGATTTGGTCATTTTAGAGCTTTTCTTCAGCTTAAGTTGTTTGCAGAATACTCCAGTACCCGCCCCGTCTTTGGTTTTAGACCCGTCAGTGTAAAAATCAACGCAGTTTCTGCGAGGTTGAGTCTGGCGAGTCCAGTTTTGTCTGTCCGGGTAGATCGTTGTGAAGTTTTTTCCCCAAGACTGTGGTGGGTTCTGTGAGGTCTAAGTTTACTGCCATAGTTGACCTGTTATCCAGGCTGGAGGAGTGGCCAGTGACAGAGCTCGTCCAGTTCGAGTTGGCTTTGAGTCTAATGGCCGTTTGTGTGGCAATTTGCTTGCCGAAAATATCGAGTGGTGTAAGGTCGAGTATCGTGTTAAGCGCAGCCGTTGGGGTGGACCTGAGGGCCCCGGTAATGCACATACACGCCAACCTTTGTACCTTCTCGAATTGCTTGAGATATGTTGTCTTGTTTAGTGCTGTCCACCAGACTGTCACTCCATACATTAGTATGGGTCTGACGACCGTCCGTGATGTAGAGCCATAGGGTGATCTTGGGGTTGAATCCCCATTTTTTCCCTAGGGCTTGTTGCTCTTTCAGGTTAATTTCCTATCTAGTATAATGCCAAGGTATTTGGCATTGGAGGAATAGTTTCATCTGGTACTAAGCAAAGTAATAGGGCAGTGTTCCGGGATTTTATGCTTTTTGGTGAATAGCACGAGCTCGGTTTTCTGGGGATTCACCCTGAGCCCGTTGCTATGGGCCCACTTGCAAAGAATTGAGAATGCCGTTTGCATACGGTCATTCAGTGTGGATAGCTATTTACCTGAGATTGTGATGGCAACGTCATCGGCGTAGGCAACAACGTCCAGGCCTTCTTTCTCCAGTTTGATTAGTAGTTCGTTTACAACTACATTCCAGAGAAGAGGTGAGAGGACCCCACCTTGCGGGGTTCCCTTGGTAACTACTCTGGTAGTTACTAGGCTTCCCCACTTAGAGTGAATCTTGCGTGTTAGTAACAGCTCGTTGATCAGCTCTATCAGAGTCCTCTCCACCTTTAGCTTTTCTAGCCCTTCTATTATTGCTTTCGGAGTGACGTTGTTAAAAGCGTCCTCTATGTCTAGGAAGGCTGTTGGAGTATATTCTTTGAGATGGATTGATCTTTCGATTTTCCTCACTAATATCTGAAGAGCTGTTTCGACCGATCTACCTTTACAGTAGGCGTGCTGTGCCTTAGAAATAAGGGACGGATCCAAGTTGTGGCGTATGTGTAAGTCTATCAGCCTTTCCAAAGTTTTTAGTACAAAGGGTGATAGACAGATGGGCCTTAGATCCTTTGAAGAAGTGTGAGAGTTTTTACCGGCCTTAGGGATGAAAAGTACCTTTGCGCACTTACACTTTTCTGGAATGTGACTCCAAGCTAGGCATCCTTTAAAGATAATCTCCAGCCATGGTATAGTCCATTCCATAGTTTGTGTGAGTTCCATAGGGTAAACCACAAATCAAAGACTGTCGCCTATCTCTAGATGAGATGGCTGAACAGTTCAATATTAAAATATTGTGAGTTCCCGGGCATAGGGATATTCCAGGAAACTGCGCGGCCAACGAACTCGCAAAGTTAGGGTCAAGCACACTCAGCCTACCTACCCTCGGGTACATAGATACACCAATAAGTACGGGGAGGAGACCAACCTCCAATGGAATGAGAGCAATATTGGCTTTATCACGAAACAATTGTGGCCTAAGTTAAGCCTAGGACGAACCAGGAACCTAGTGGCAACCAAAACGGCAACTTAAAGTACTCTAATGGATGTCATTACAGGTCACTGCATCATCGGAAAGCACGCCCCCAGATTAGGGCTACCCTCCAAAGACTACTGTTGCGGCTGCATGGACGAGGAGGAGGAGGAATCAATACACCACCTCCTCTGCTCATGTCCCTCTTTTGCGAATCGCAGGAGGATCTACATACATCGGCGCGCCCTACTTTGACAATCTAAGTGACCTAGCAAACCATAAAGTAGCTCAACTCCATCGCGTCATTAGAAGAACCGGTTGGTTGTCAGGTAGCGGATCAGGGTAACTTGATCCAGGTGGTATCACAATGGGCCGACTTAGGCCTACGTGTCGCTTATGCCTGCCACATTAACCTAACCTTCGACTTGTAGGCAAGTCCAGCCGCGTTAAAACCAACAAAAAAATTATTTTTTCTCAGAAAAAGGTCGTTTGGGTTTTTTTTTAATTTCTCAAAAACTACAAGACATTTTTGCATCCGGTTTTCTGTTTTTGACTAAAAACTAATAAGAGAAACGAATTTTTGAAAAAAAATTTGCACTTAATTACATAAAATTTTGAAAAAAAATAGTTCGAAAATTTTTTTTTTCAAAATTTTGAGTTTAAAAATTTATTTCTCAAAAACTATTCCTTAAAACAGCTTCGTTTAAAAACAAGACGAAGGAAGAGGTTTCTGGCTTTACAAAAAAGTATATCACGGCTTTGCGGATGTAACCGTTGATTTTTAATATTTTTTTTCCTCCCATACGATTTTTTTGTTTTCTTTACCAGACCTACACGCTCTTGTTTTTGGCACACTGCTCGTGGGGCACCCTGTATAATGCTAAAAAAAAATAATTTTTTAACCTAAACCAGCCCTTAATAACGGACGAGGCCTTTTATCTGATAATAGTAACACATATGGATGGCAAAGGACTAACGAAGGCCTCGTAGGGGTAGCATCTATCCGACGGATGCTGGCCTGCTAAAAAGCGAGAAGAGCCACCGCAGTCGAACACCTTGCTGCACTGTTAGTAAGTCCTATCCCCACCTCCTCATGGTGCCATCTGGAGATTTCCAATGGAAATTGCAGACGGGGGAGGGCGAATGGCGAGCCTCCTGCGCCAAAAAAAAAAAAACAGGATTAGTCGGCTGGGCTACGGCTTAGTAAGCCGTAATCGTAAAAAACCACAAACTCCGAAACAACCACAAGCCTCGGATATAACGGACCGGATTTCTGTTGACGACCCTTGCAAAAAAAGAAAAAAGGACAATGATCTTCGGCTTTGTACGTGGAATGCTAGGTCCCTAAACAGCCCACGTGCAGCCGAACAACTTGCGGACGCCCTAGACCGCTATAAAGCGGACATCACCGCCATCCAGGAAATGCGATGGAATGGACCGGGTATAAGGCGGATGAAAGACTGCGACATTTACTACGGTGACTGTTATAGGGAGAGAGGACAGAGACTATTTGGATGCGGATTCGTTGTTAGAGGTGGGTTAAGACATAAAGTCCTAAGTTTCCAGTATGTGAGTGAACGCCTCATAACGATCCGCATCAAGGCAAATTTCTGTAACATCAACCTGATATGCGTCTTTGCCCCACGGAAGACAAGGATGACTCCATCAAAGATGATTTCTTTGATCTCCTAGACAGAACATCTACCAAATGCCACAGAAATGATACCAAAATCATACTAGGAGATTTTAACGCTAAGCTGGGTAAAGAAACCATCTTTGAACGGACACAGCATCCGATAACGAACACAGGCTGGTCGACCATGCCACGGGGCGAAATCTTCTTTTAGCCAGAACACGATTTCCACACCTCGATATACACAAAAGCACCTGGCGGTCGCCAGATCAATCAGTCACCAACCAGATTGATCACAGCGCGATTGACGTCAGACACTTCTCCACTATTCTTGATGTTCGCACTTTCCGAGGAGCGAACATCGACTCAGTCCACTATCTTGTAGTAGCCAAGATACGTCAACGCATAACACGAACACCGCGGAGTAGAGTTAGAACACCAAGCTATGATGTCGGAAAGCTACTATCGCCGGTGATCGCCAGTGCCTTTGCCAACCGCGTCTCCCTTAAGCTCTCCGATACACCTCAATCCTCCACTCAGTCAGTAGAGCAACAATGGAGCCTGTGCAAACAAGCCCTGAAGAGCACAGCAACGGAAGTACTGGGCCTTAAAGCTCCACCTCGACGAAACACCTGGTTCGGTGACGAGTGTAGAAGGATTCATGCGAAAAAGCAGGAGGCATACAAAGCCTCACTACACAAAAAACAAGAGCGGCTCATGAGCTCTACGAGCTTGAAACAAGGGAGGAACATAAGCTTCTCAAGAGAAAAAAGAAAGAGCACGAGAAACGGGCGATTGAAAACTTGGAGAGGTGCTATTGCAGCGGATAAAACGAATCTCTCAAGGCTATAAAGCCCGAACGGAGGCCTGTAAGAATGAGAACGGACACCTAGTAGTAGAATCGCAGTCGATGCTGAGAATTTGGAAAAACCACTTCTGCAGACTGTATAACGGCAATGACAGCCAACATACCGCCAGAAGGCAGAACGATACATTTCTTAACGACGAAGATCAATGGACAATGGACTCAACGTAGTCTACGTGAGCCTTGACTTTACGTCGATAGGGCACCCATATACCTAACCTAACCTAACGACGAAGATCGCAGAGAATTCTGTCTCGCTGACCTCGACGAAGTTGAGATTGCCATGTCGAAACTCAAGTCGAATAAAGCTGCTGGCGCAGATGGGCTGTCTGATGAGCTCTTCAAAGCGACTGGGGGTGAGCTGGTTAGGAGCATGCACCGGCTCATCTGTAAGATCTCAGCATTGTTTGCCCGATCCACAAAACAGGAGACCCCTTGGACTGCGCCAACTATAGAGGAATAAGTTTCCTTAATGTCGCATACAAGATCTTCGCTGCCGTTTTGTGTGAACGCCTGAAGTCTTTTGTAAATAAGCTGATAGGTCCATATCAGTGCTGATTCAGGCCAGGGAAGTCCACCATCGACCAAATCTTCACACTACGGCAGATCCTGGAAAAAACCAATAAATTTCAGGTCGACACTCACCACCTATTTGTCGACCTCAAAGCCGCATACGACAGCGTAATTAGAGACGAACTATACAACGCTATGTCTACCTTTGACATACCTGCTAAACTCGTCAGACTATGCAGGATGACTTTCGAGAATGCTCGCTGCTTCATCCGAATCGGTGAACATCTTACCGTCAGAAAAGGATTTAGGCAGGGCGATGCGCTGTCGTGTGACTTCTTCAACATCACTGTCCAAAAATCACTGGCCAATACAAGAGGCACAATCTATTTCAAACCCTCGCAACTCCTTGCATACGCCGACGATATTGACATAATAGGTAGATCACAGCGAGATGTCAATGAGGCGTTTGCGAGTATTGAGGTGGAGGCGGCGAAAGTTGGTTTGGCGGTAAACGAGGGCAAAGCTAAATGCTACGCTGTCATCAAAAAAGGACGCTCACCACCGACGTCTTGGCCAGAACGTTCGTATTGGCAGTTATAAGTTTGAGGTAGTTAAGGACTTTGTCTACCTTGGCTCCGCAGTGACCTGGAACAACGACATCAGTTCCGAAATCAAACGCAGAATCACTCTTGCCAATCGCTCTTTCTTTGGGCTCAGGAGGCAATTGAGTAATAGAGCCCTCCCCCGAACGACAAAGTTGACTCTGTATAAGACCCTAATCATCCCGGTCCCCGGACATGAGCCTAGTCAGGCGTATACGGATTCAACGCCTAAGATGGCTGGGCCATGTAGAGCGAATTGACACCACAGCTCCAGTCCGGAGAGTCTTTGAATCTAACCCCGAGGGACGAAGAAACAGAGGATGGCCGCACTTAAGATGACGCACAGAGGTGGAGGGGGTCATCAGCCAACTGGGTGTGCGGCAATGGAATAGGCTAGTAAAAGATCGTGCTAGATGGAGGGGCATGTTGGTTGAGGCTCAGGTTTACACCGAACTGTAGCGCCCGCTAAGAAGAAGAAGAATCGTTCAACCTATTCATATGACGCAAAAAATGTTTTTGTTTTTATGAATGCATTTGGTCAAACTAGCGTGTGAGAATAGATAGTGCGAAGGGCAGGCGTCAACAGGGAAGGCACTATCTTTTACAAGTCCATCCAGCTGCTAGGATACGCGGATGATATCGATATCATCGCGTGTTCTCGCCGTGGAATTGTGGAAGCATTCACGGCGATTGAAGAACAAGCGAAACGAGTTGGTCTTAAGATCAATGAGGACAAAACGAAATACATGCTGTCAAGCAAAAACCAATCCGTCGCTTACCACCTGGGACAAAATACAACAATTGACAGCTACAAT
Organism: Eumerus sabulonum; assembly: GCA_951905685.1. Taxonomy (NCBI): domain Eukaryota; kingdom Metazoa; phylum Arthropoda; class Insecta; order Diptera; family Syrphidae; genus Eumerus; species Eumerus sabulonum. The sequence continues at coordinate 4,027,426 of OX645065.1, forward strand.
ATCGAGGTGGTTAAGGAGTTTGTCTCCACAAATGACACTACAGTGGAGATCCGGCATAGAATCGCCCATGGCAACCGCTGCTACTTCGGCTTGTCCAAACAACTGGGGTCAAAACTCCTCACCCGAAAGACCAAAGTCATGCTTTACAAAACGCTCATACTGCCAGTCTTGCTGTACGGAGCCGAAAGCTGGACGATAAGCCGGACAGCGGAGCTGATTTTGGGCTCTTTCGAAAGAAAAATTCTGCGCCGGATATTTGGTCCTGTCTGTGAGGAAGGTCTACCTTGGAGAAGAAGACACAACCGCGAACTCTACGAGCTGTACCAAAATGTGGATGTAGTCCGGAAGGCAAGGATCCGTCGACTACACTGGCTCGGCCACATCGAGCGCATCAACGCTCCAGCTAAGAGGGTCTTCGACTCCGAGCCTCCTGGTTCGAGAAGAGGAAGACCGAACCTCCGGTATAAAGACCAAGTAATCGCGGATGTAAGACATCTTGGTCTTGACAACTGGAAGCAGCGTGCCCGGGACCGTCAAGGATGGAAGGCAGCTATAGCTCAGGCTCAGATCCTCCATGGATCGCTGGCCTGATAAGTAAGTATGTAAGTAAGCGTGTGAGAATAACGGTAAGCTTTAAGGCAACATTTTTTCCGTCAAACCGAGCGTATAATGATGCTCTTCCATTACATATATAACAAATATGTGTCATTGCAATATATGTACATGAAGAGAGGTAACAGTAATTTAAAAAAAATTATTAATTTATTCTTTCTTTTCGCCTTGTTCCATTTTAACTTTGAGCCACTGTATGTAATTCGATGCGCGAGTGGACTTGTACGATGTCTCATACATATGTATGCGAGAGTCACGGACACTGGCTGCCCGTCATACAACTCAGAAAGCTAACACGTTAGACCGCTTTAGTAGTGGTTATACATATATACATACAACAAATTAGCAACAATCATGGATGTCAATATCAATGGCACGAATGTCAAATAAATGATGATCTGCTTGACCAATATCCATTATGTATGTATTGTCCATAGTGTACATGTCAAACCGACACTAATTGGCAGATAAAAACAAGAATGAGCAAATGAATGAAAAAAAATAAAAACGAACGGCGGGCGGTACGAATGGATCACTTTTTTCCGTTAGTATCGTGGTTGTTTTCTTAATCACTCGCCAAAACATGTTTTTATGTTCGTATGTACGCACGTACACTGTGAAATGCATTCTTAAGAGATTGGCAAAGTAGATAGTTATCTGGAGCCATTGTCATCATCATTTTCACTGTTATTCTTGTTTTTAGCCACACTTATTGCCTTTCGTAAATAGCCAAACAGCTAGGCTATTCGATTTAGGACATAGCCATACATAACACATATGCACACACACACACACATACACATGGTCGTGGGTATGTAGGAGAGTGATTTGAGTCAGCATCCTGTTTCAGTTTCTCGATTTTCGTTTCTAATCTTTTGTATACCCACTGCCCCACTACCCACTACCCACTACTGACATGACATTGTTGAATTATCGCGAAAGCCAGAGTATCCTCCGATAGATTTTGTAAGAACTAAATTACAGCAAATAATGCAAACAAAACAGGAATCATACCAATCGATATTGTTGTTTTATTCATGTTTCACACATGTATGTATGTACATATGCTGGCCTTCACGTTCTGACGTGTATATTCGTTTTTTTAAACAATGATTTCATACCACGAACGACATGATTTTGCATGCCATCGAACAAAGAATCGAAATTATGAATGCAACCGCAGGTACACATGTACTTATATTCCTGTTTTTGCTTGTTCAATAATGAACTTTCTTCTTCGTTCAGCACACACACACACACACACACACGCCAATTGATGAATAAAATAGAATTAGACCACACGACAAACACAACTTGATCACTTGGCTACTAGAAAACAGAAATAATAATAAAAAAAAGAAATAAATATAAAAAACACAATATCTATGTACATGTATTAACAACGGAAACAGAACAGCACCGCAAATGATTCGACTGAGGAAATGGTAATTTGATTTTCGGAATTAATATATGTACGTATATGCATACATGTACATATGTATATACCAGAATTCAGACGAAGCGACAATAACGAACGGGATCTCACGCAACGACGACCAGCAAAAGCACTTTATTCAGCGATAATTGCATGAAAAGCGAGAAAAGCGCGTGCTTACGCCCATCGACAGGACGACACACCGTCATCCCAACCTCACCAACAATCAAAAATTGACAGAAAAGAAAAAAAAAAAAAAAAATGTTTACAGCAGTGGAACGACCGGAGCCAGAACGGCGTCCACTCCACACATCAATGGATACGATGGTAGCTTGAGAAAGTATGTACATGTGTACGTAGATATTTACAAAAGAGAAGAATGTTGCGAAACATGTTGGCAAGAAATGTAATATGTCTATATCTACATCAGGTAGTTTTATTTTTTAATTTTATTGAGCTTTCTTTGTGTTGTGATGAATTCTAGACACAATAAATGGCATTAACCATTTTATACATTAATTCGTATTTGATCGGTAATTTGTTATTTTAGTTTTACGTTAAAAATGATTATGAAAAGTTGATTGGCATCACTTTTTGAGTAACAAACTTTATGACGTTGATCGCGTGAGATGTCACTTTGTAAGGCACTTAAGCGCGGTTCACATTGAACGATTTATCAAGCGATTTGCTTGACGACCAAATAATGCGTAGCGTTCTTACTTACTTACTTATCAGGCCTGCGATCCATGGAGGATCTGAGCCTGAGCTATAGCTGCCTTCCATCCTTGACGGTCCCGGGCACGCTGCTTCCAGTTGTCAAGACCAAGATATCTTACATCCGCGATTACTTGGTCTTTATACCGGAGGTTCGGTCTTCTTCTCGAACCAGGAGGCTCGGAGGAGAAGACCCTCTTAGCTGGAGCGTTGATGTCCATGCGCTCGATGTGGCCGAGCCAGTGTAGTCGACGGATCCTTGCCTTCCGGACTACATCCACATCTTGGTACAGCTCGTAGAGTTCGCGGTTGTGTCTTCTTCTCCATTCACCTTCCTCACAGACAGGACCAAATATCCGGCGCAGAATTTTTCTTTCGAAAGAACCCAAAATCAGCTCCGCTGTCCTGCTTATCGTCCAGCTTTTGGCTCCGTACAGCAAGACTGGCAGAATGAACGTTTTGTCAAGCATGACTTTGGTCTTTTGAGTGAGGAGTTTCGACCCCAGTTGTTTGGACAAGCCGAAGTAGCAGCGGTTGCCAAGGGCGATTCTATGCCGGATCTCCACTGTGGTGTCATTTGTGGAGACAAACTCCTTAACCACCTCATATAGAGCATATAGAGCTGGTATTCCAGTCGTCGGGCATGCTCTCATCTTCCCAAAATCTGCACATGATCTGGTGCATGCTCCCTACCAGAACATCGCCGCCAGCCTTGAAGAGCTCTGATGGCAAGCCAACTGAGCCTGCGGCCTTGTTGTTCTTCAGCTTCTGAATAGCTGTGCCGACTTCTTCTATGCTGGGTGGGAGGACTACTTCAGCGGCTGGAGTTGGGATTTCCTCGGTCCCTACCACTCTCTCTTGGTCATGCTCGTTAAGCAGCTGTTGGAAGTGCTGCTTAAATACATCCACTATTCCCTGCGGGTCGGTGACAAGATTACCCTCGCAGTTTCGAAGAGCCAGGGTGCCCTTTTTGAAGCCTCCTGCAAGGCCTTTGGCTTTCTTGTAAAAGGCTCGTGTCTTATGCTTATCCCTAGACTCCTCGATATCCTTGAGCTGGGAGGCTGCGAAGATTCTTTTCTTTTGTCGCAGTAGTTTTTTCTCCTCCCTTCTTCTGGCTCGGTACTCTTCTCGCGCTGCCCTGGTTTTCCTCTGCAGCGCCTTTTGGTACACCTCGTCGGTTGCTGCCATTTTCTGCTCACACTCGCCATCATACCACGGGTTTCTTGTCGGGGGTGGTAGGTATCCTAAGGTGGTTTCGGCTACTTCCTGAATGGCTGAGCGGCAATGCAGCCACATATTATTGGCATTTGTGTTCGACGTAGGCATACCGTAGAGTCTTTCGCTCAGCTGCTCCCTGTAGGCTCTGGCAACCTCCGGTGTGCTTAGGCGCCCAATGTCGAACCTCCTCCTGATGGGCTGGTGCAGCTTTCTGACATTGGACAGTCGAGCTCTGAATCTTGCTGCTACGAGGAAGTGGTCAGAGTCGACATTTGCCCCTCTGAAGGTTCGCACATCCAGGATGTTTGACGCGTGCCTTGCGTCAATGAGCACATGGTCGATTTGGTTGGCGGTTCGACCGTCCGGAGATCGCCAGGTTGCTGTGTGGATTCGCTTGCGAGGGAATCTTGTGCTACTTATCACCGCATTACAAGCTGTCGCAAAGTCAGCGAGTCGGAAGCCGTTATCTGTTGTTGTATCGTGGAGGCTGTGCTTCCCGATCAATCCGCCAAGGGTGTTCTCCTTACCGATTTTGGCGTTGAAGTCCCCGAGCACGATTTTAACATCATACTCCGGACAAGCTCCGTAGGCGTTGTCCAGGAGGTCATAGAAGTCGTTCTTGATAGGGTCTTCAGCCTCATCGGTAGGTGCGTGTGCACATATAAGGCTGATGTTGTAAAATCTGCCTCTGATGCGGTCACAGCCAGGCGATCACTTATAGGTTTAGAGTCGATGACCTTCGACCTTAACCGCTTTCCCACGACAAATCCGCATCCCAGTAAGTGCAACCTTTTGTGACAGCTGTAATAAATGTCGCAATTTTTCTTCCTAATCATACCGTTTCCTATCCAGCGTATTTCCTGGACCGCAGTAATATCCGCCTTGTACTGCGTGAGGATTCCTTCTAGTTTATGAGCAGCTCCGGGAGTGTACAGGGTGCTGACATTCCAGGATCATACTCGCAAATCGTGTTTCCTTTTCATGCGTTGTCGTCGTCGAGTATCCGTCCGTTCTAACTTTTGTTTTTTTTTACGTGGGCGGATTGTTAGCCCGCCGTACAAACGCCATTCTGGTCGGGGTTTTGTCGCTGCATACGTTTGTTCACCTCCCAACGGTTGTTGAAGAGGCTATCTATCCAGAGGGCGCCGCGAGGAGGCCGTATGTCAACTTGACTCGGGCATTTAAACAGGGATCGTTGCTGGCATCTCGCCAGGTTGAGAGCAATCAACAACTTTACCCTGTATGTCCGAGCCCATGCCCTTTGGCGTTCACACCAAGCAACTTGTTGACCGACTTCACTTGCGATAGAAATTTCGAAGTATTAACATGGCGGCGTATGCTCTGGTTACGGGGATGATTATTGATGAAATACTCGAAAATGAAGAAAAAAAACAAAAAAGCGAATGTGGATTAAACCATGGGTCGGAAAACGTAATAATTTCTCATCGGTAGGTAGGTGGGTAGGGTCGTAGCCTTCCCAGAGTTGAGAAGAATGCACATAGGCCAGGGAGGCCCGTTGTGCAGCTACGAGGGGGTTTTACCCCCCTTATTCGTGGAACCATTTTGTGCTTCTTAAGAAGTTAAGAAGGTTAGGTATCCCTACTTTCTGAACATCTGCCAGACCGTTAAGGAAATAAGAGCCTAGGTAACGTTTCCTGATGTTGCAAAAAGCTGGACAGGCACAGAGAAGGTGGTGAATGGATTCGACCTCCTCCTCGTCCTGACAGCTTCTGCAGAAATCATTCGGAACTATTCCTAGTTTTTGTGCGTGACTGCCAATGAGGCAGTGTCCTGTGATGACACCGATGACTTTGTAGATGTCAGTTCTTTTTAGGGAGATTATACTCCTTGTGCGTTGACTGTCAAGCCGAGGCCAGATTTGCCTGGTGATGAGACAGGTATGTCCATGTGACCATGCGAGATTGGTCAGCTTATGTTCAATGATTGTAAGGGGTACTCCCTCACAAGCCACGATTGATTGTAGCGTCGTTCCTAGTTTGGCGAGTGTGTCGGCTTTTTCATTACCTCTAATGTCGCTGTGTCCTGGTACCCAGATAAGCTGTATGTTGAAGTGTTCTGCCATCTCGTTAAGAGATCTGCGACAGTCGAGACTAAATTTTGATGTGTACACATAGGACTCCAGCGACTTTAAGGCTGCTTGACTGTCTATGAGAATGCGAATATCCGTGGTGGATATTACGTTCCACTTCAGCCAAGACAAAGCCTCTTTTATTGCCAACAGTTCCGCCTGGAAAACCCTGCAGTGATCTGGTAATTTTAGAGCTTTATGTAGCTTGAGTTGTTTGCAGAAAACTCCACTGCCCACCCCGTCTTTGGTTTTAGACCCGTCAGTATAGTTTCACAATTTCTGCGCGGTTGAGTTTGGCGGATCTAGTTCTTCCTGTCCGGATAGATCATCGTAAAGTTTTTGTCCAAGACTATGGTGGGTTCTGTATGGTCTAGGTTTTCTGTCATAGTTATCCTGTTTTGCAGGATGGAGGAGTGGCCAGTGACATAGCTCGCCCATTTCGAGTTGACTTTTAGTCTTATGGCCGTGTGTGTGGCAATTTTCTTACCGAAAATATCGAGTGGCGTAAGGTCTAGTATCATGTTAAGCGCAGCCGTTGGTGTGGACCTGAGGGCTCCGGTAATGCACGTACATACATGTCATCTTTTGGACCTTCTCGAGTTGTTTGTGGTATGTTGTCTTGTCCAACGCAGTCCACCAGACTATCACTCTATACATTAGTATGGGTCTAACGACCGTGATGTACAGCCATATGGTGATCTTGGGGTTGAATCCCCATTTTTTTCCTAAGGCTTTCTCACATGTGTAGAGAGCTATTGTTGCTTTTTTTGCTCTTTCAATTGTGTTGCTCTTCCAAGTTAATTTCCTATCGAGTATAATGCCAAGGAATTTGGCACTAGGGGAGTAGGCTAACCTGGTATCGAGCAGAGTGATAGGGCAGTTTTCCGGGATTTTGTGCTTTTTGGTAAAAAGCACGAGCACGAAATTTTCAACTTCCTGACTACAAATCGTACCGACTAGTAGCTGGAGCGTTCACATTGGTTTTGCATACACAATTTGTTGTCCAACCACGGTTGTCAAGCAAATCGCTTGATAAATCGTTCAATGTGAACCGCGCTTCATACAAGTACCAAGACCAGGGATAAATGAAGAGATGGAAAACCTTCGTGCTTCTGCCCTGTGACCAAAGCCATGGGTTGGTTGTTGCATTTCTAAACACTGATGCCTGTTTCACAATGGTACTGCACGGCGACGCGACAGCGCAACTACAAACACCGTAACTGTCAAATCCATATTCATTCTATGGAATGATATGGACTAAGTCACATAGGCACCTATGTAGTCGTGTCGCAGCGCTGCTGTAATTTCGAAAATTTGTCGCAACTACACGGCGTTGTGCAATTTCGAATTCGACATTGGAGGAATACGTTTGTTAACTTGGTCTTACCCACCACCTTCTTCTGACTTTTGTTTTCGCTTTTAACTTTTTATAGGCTAAAGCAGCCGCACATGTTAGCAGTAATGTTTTTTTTTTTTTTCAAATTATTTTGATCCATTTATGAACTAAATTCAGTTTCAATCTTCGAATTGTTTACTGATGCCAACCTCACTCTATAGAATTCACCTCCAACTTCACTCACAGAAGTAACCGAGCTGTCAAAAAAAAAAACAAACGCCGATGAAAGTAGCTCCATTTTGTATTGACGGCAGCGTTTGTAGTTGCGCTGTCGCGTCGCCGTGTAGTAGCATTGTCGGAGTCTACACGAGGGCTTTCTTTTTGCGCCTTTTTCTTTTGAACCTACGTTCCAATTTGAGGACGCGTCCACACGGAGCTTTTCTGCGGGTGCCTGTTTTTTGACATTTCGCTTTACATTTCAATTTCGTTAGCCTGTGGTGATGTTTGAAAAGTAAGAATGGTATCCAAACGTACACTTCCAGGCCAGAAACAGGAGTGAAGCGACATCGCAAAACAAAGAAAAGGAGATAAGGAAGTGTCAAAAAAACCCACCAAGTAGCTACCCGCGTGTGACTGTGCCAATGTATTTCTGTTTCACTTACCCTCTCTTTTACACTTATATTAGCCCTCGTCAGATAGCCCTCGTGTAGACTCCGACATTGTGAAACAGGCATCAAGACGTGGCAAAATGGTCGCAATAAGGCAGAATAGTTACCCCGTTTACATGCGTAGTTGAATCCGGATTCAAGTAGGATCGAAATTCATATAAACGCGGATCGAGTTGAAATAGAGTCCAACTAGCGGAGCTGGATCGAGTTGAAAAAATGCATGTAAGCCTGGGTCGAGGAGTCGAACTGACATTTTGCCTCTGTATGTGTGAGATATCTTTTTAGGGTCCCGTACCCAAAGGTAAAACGGAACCCTATTACTCAGACTTCGCTGTCCGTCCGTCCGTCTGTCACCAGGCTGTATCTCATGAACCGTGATAGTTAGACAGTTGAAATTTTCACAGATGATGTATTTCAGTTGCCGCTACCACGACAAATACTAAAAACAGAACAAAATGAATATTTAAGGGGGGCACCCATACAACAGACATGATTTTCATCCAAAAAATCCTGCCTGCAATCAAGATCGGTCATTTGATGAGGTAACATACATAGTCTCTTTCATATTTATATATACAGATGGTACGGAACCCTTCGTGCGCGAGTCCGACTCGCACTTGGCCGGTTTTTTTTTTTTGTTTTTCTTTCTTTTCGCTTGCTGGTTGACACAACGCAGGACTAACACAATCAAAGTAAAAGGTCCGTATATACACACTATCTGTCACTTCAACTACGTTTGAACTCTTCGATTTTTCGACTACGTTGCGGAAAAAACCTGGATCGAAATTTCAACTCGGTTTCGACTCGATCTTTCGACTACGCATGTAAACGGGATAAGTCATAGTCAAGACGCCGTCATACGGTCAAACCGCAACGCGTTTCTAGGTGCAATCTGTCAAAAGCCATCCGTTTGTCATCTAATTCATTATCTCTGGCCAAAACTGCCAAGTGGACGGTGCTGTTTTGTTGTTTAGTTCACGTTCCCATTTGTTGAAAGAAAAATATAAATAATTCGAATAACAACGATTTGTCCACTTTGTTGAATCCTCGCCACCATTCAGGGTATAACATATTCTCAAAGCAACGCAACGATGAGGTAGACCAGTAAGGCGTATAAAAAACAGATTTCTTACATACGTACACGTTCTTGGTTTTCAGTAAAGGGAAAGTTACCTTCAAGATTACACTTACATCCGATCCAAAACTGCCGTTTAAAATGTACGTATGACTCCTATCAAATCCACTTATTGCTTATTTCCTTTCTTCTCATTTGAGCGTTCCTTCAGTTTGAGTGTTCCGGAAACAACACCCTTTACGGCGGTTCTGAAATTCGCAGCTGAAGAGTTCAAGGTTCCAGCAGCAAGTAGTGCAATTATTACAGACGATGGCATCGGTATTAGTCCCCAACAGACAGCTAGCAATGTATTCCTAAAACATGGCTCCGAGTTGCGTTTGATACCCAGGGACCGTGTAGGACACTCCTGATTACTACATCACGTCCGCCAATATTTGATCATTAAAATGTTTTTCTTAATTTGTTATACGTCCGTTGCGGGGGCAGGGAAATATATTGCTTCTGTCAAAATGTACCTGTTGTTTTCGCGTTTAGTATTTACTGCCAATCTTCGCGTACATCTGCCTGTTGATCGGCGCAGCGGTTGGTTGTTGCTTTTGTAATACACACCGATGCTATACGTGTTATTGTCCGTTTAAAAACGACGCTTTTGACTAACACAATGATAGTCTCAAGCGTCGATGTGTAGAGTCAAGACGTGGCAAAATGGTCGCAACAAGGCAGAATGACATAGTCAAGATGCCGTCAAACCGCCACGAGTTTGTTGGTGCAAACTGTCAAAGCCAATAGATTGGTATCTCATTCATGCCGATCATTGAATACGGCGGATTGGCTGCGGCTACTCCGACAAAAGGAAATAATCTTCGCAGCCTCCCAGCTCAAGGATATCGAGGAGTCTAGGGATAAGCATAAAACACGAGCCTTTTACAAGAAAGCCAAAGGCCATGCAGGAGGCTTCAAAAGGGCACCCAGACTCTTCGAAATTGCGAGGGTAATCTTGTCACCGACCCGCAGGGAATAGTGGATGTATTTAAGCAGCACTTCCAGCAGCTGCTTAACGAGCATGACCAAGAGAGAGTGGTAGGGACCGAGGAAATCCCAACTCCAGCCGCTGAAGTAGTCCTCCCACCCAGCATCGAAGAAGTCGGCACAGCTATTCAGAAGCTGAAGAACAACAAGGCCACAGGCTCAGGCGGCGATGTTCTGGTAGGGAGCATGCACCAGATCATCTGCAGAATTTGGGAAGACGAAAGCATGACTGGAATACCAGCTCTATTTGCCCCATCCACAAAAAAGGCAATCCTACCTCTTGCAAGAACTATAGAGGTATGTCCCTGCTCAATGTGGCATACAAGATCCTGTCCAGCGTACTGTGTGAACGTCTAAAGCCATTTTGCACCGCACTAATCGGCAGCTGCCAGTGCGGCTTCCGACCTGGCAAATCGACTATAGACCAAATACACACCACCTTTTCATCGATTTCAAAGCCGCATACGACAGCATTCATCGTGACGAACTGTTTGGTGCGATTGTCGAATTCGGGATCCCGGGAAAACTGATCCAGTTGTGTTGTGTGTGTTTGAAACATGCACCGGATTTCGGCAAGCCGATGCGCTGTCATGTAACTTCTTCAACCTGATGCTGGAGCAGATAGTGCGACGGGCAGGCGTCAACAGGGAAGGCACTATCTTTTACAAGTCCATCCAGCTGCTAGGATACGCGGATGATATCGAAATCATCGCGTGTTCTCGCCGTGGCATTGTGGAAGCATTCACGGCGATTGAAGAACAGGCGAAACGAGTTGGTCTTAAGATCAATGAGGATAAGAGTACAAAGCAATCCGTCGCTCACCATCTGGGACAAAATATAACAATTGACAGCTACAATTTCGAGGTAGTTAAGGAGTTTGTCTACCTCGGGGCAAACGTAAATTCCACAAATGACACCACAGTGGAGATCCGGCATAGAGTCGCCCTTGGCAACCGCTTGTCCAAACTTCGGCTTGTCCAAACAACTGGGGTCAAAACTCCTCACTCGAAAGACCAAAGTCATGCTTTACAAAACGCTCATTTTGCCAGTCTTGCTGTACGGAGCTGAAAGCTGGACTATAAGCAGGACAACGGGCTGGTTTTGGGTTCCTTCGAAAGAAAAATTCTGCGTCGGATATTTGGTCCTGTCTGTGAGGAAGGTGAATGGAGAAGAAGACACAACCGCGAACTCTACGAGCTGTACCAAGATGTGGTTGTAGTCCGGAAGGCAAGGATCCGTCGACTACACTGGCTCGGCCACATCGAGCGCATGGACACCAACGCTCCGGCTAAGGGGGTCTTCGAATCCGAGCCTCCTGGTTCGAGAAGAAGAGGAAAACCGAACCTCCGGTATCTTCTTCTTCCGCTTCTTAGTGGGCGCTACAGTTCGGGGTTAACCTGGGCCTCAACCAACATGCCCCTCCATCTAGCACGATCTTTCGCTAGCCTTTTCCATTGCCGCACACCCAGTTGGCTGAGGTCCCCTTCCACCTGTGTGCGCCATCTTAAGTGCGGCCGTCCTCTGCTTCTTCGTCCCTCGGGGTTGGATTCAAAAACTCTCCGGGCTGGAGCTGTGGTGTCCATTCGCTCTACATGACCCAGCCATCTTAGGCGTTGAATCCGTATACGCCTGACTAGGCTCATGTCCGGGGACCGGGATGATAAGGGTCTTATATAGAGTCAACTTTGTCGTTCGGGGGGGGGGGCTCTATTACTCAATTGCCTCCTGAGCCCAAAGAAAGAGCGATTGGCAAGAGTGATTCTGCGTTTGATTTCGGAACTGATGTCGTTGTTCCAGGTCACTGCGGAGCCAAGGTAGACAAAGTCCTTAACTACCTCAAACTTATAACTGCCAATACGAACGTTCTGGCCAAGACGTCGGTGGTGAGCGTCCTTTTTTGATGACAGCATAGCATTTAGCTTTGCCCTCGTTTACCGCCAAACCAACTTTCGCCGCCTCCACCTCAATACTCGCAAACGCCTCATTGACATCTCGCTGTGATCTACCTATTATGTCAATATCGTCGGCGTATGCAAGGAGTTGCGAGGATTTGAAATAGATTGTGCCTCTTGTAATGGCCAGTGATTTTTGGACAGTGATGTTGAAGAAGTCACACGACAGCGCATCGCCCTGCCTAAATCCTTTTCTGACGGTAAGATGTTCACCGATTCGGATGGAGCAGCGAGCATTCTCCAAAGTCATCCTGCATAGCCAGTCGAGTTTAGCAGGTATGTCAAAGGTAGACATAGCGCTGTATAGCTCGTCTCTAATTATGTTGTCGTATGCGGCTTTGAGGTCGACAAATAGGTGGTGAGTGTCGACCTGAAATTTAATGGTTTTTTCCAGGATCTGCCGTAGTGTGAAGATTTGGTCGATGGTGGACTTCCCTGGCCTGAATCAGCACTGATATGGACCTATCAGCTTATTTACAAAAGACTTCAGGCGTTCACACAAAACGGCAGCGAAGATCTTGTATGCGACATTAAGGAGACTTATTCCTCTATAGTTGGCGCAGTCCAAGGGGTCTCCTGTTTTGTGGATCGGGCAAACAATGCTGAGATCTTACAGATGAGCCGGTGCATGCTCCTAACCAGCTCACCCATAGTCGCTTTGAAGAGCTCATCAGACAGCCCATCTGCGCCAGCAGCTTTATTCGACTTGAGTTTCGACATGGCAATCTCAACTTCGTCGAGGTCAGCGAGACAGAATTCTCTGCGATCTTCGTCGTTAGGTTAGGTTAGGTATATGGGTGCCCTATCGACGTAAAGTCAAGGCTCACGTAGACTACGTTGAGTCCATTGTCCATTGATCTTCGTCGTTAAGAAATGTATCGTTCTGCCTTCTGGCGGTATGTTGGCTGTCATTGCCGTTATACAGTCTGCAGAAGTGGTTTTTCCAAATTCTCAGCATCGACTGCGATTCTACTACTAGGTGTCCGCTCTCATCCTTACAGGCCTCCGTTCGGGCTTTCTAGCCTTGAGACATTCGTTTTATCCGTTGATAGAATCTTCGAACGTCGTGCCTGCAATAGCACCTCTCCAAGTTTTCAATCGCCCGCTTTTCGTGCTCTTTCTTTTTTCTCTTGAGAAGCTTATGTTCCTCCCTTGTTTCAAGCTCGTAGAGCTCATGAGCCGCTCTTGTTTTTTGTGTAGTGAGGCTTTGTATGCCTCCTGCTTTTTCGCATGAATCCTTCTACACTCGTCACCGAACCAGGTGTTTCGTCGAGGTGGAGCTTTAAGGCCCAGTACTTCCGTTGCTGTGCTCTTCAGGGCTTGTTTGCACAGGCTCCATTGTTGCTCTACTGACTGAGTGGAGGATTGAGGTGTATCGGAGAGCTTAAGGGAGACGCTGTTGGCAAAGGCACTGGCGATCACCGGCGATAGTAGCTTTCCGACATCATAGCTTGGTGTTCTAACTCTACTCCGCGGTGTTCGTGTTATGCGTTGCCGTATCTTGGCTACTACAAGATAGTGGACTGAGTCGATGTTCGCTCCTCGGAAAGTGCGAACATCAAGAATAGTGGAGAAGTGTCTGACGTCAATCGCGCTGTGATCAATCTGGTTGGTGACTGATTGATCTGGCGACCGCCAGGTGCTTTTGTGTATATCGAGGTGTGGAAATCGTGTTCTGGCTAAAAGAAGATTTCGCCCCGTGGCATGGTCGACCAGCCTGTGTTCGTTATCGGATGCTGTGTCCGTTCAAAGATGGTTTCTTTACCCAGCTTAGCGTTAAAATCTCCTAGTATGATTTTGGTATCATTTCTGTGGCATTTGGTAGATGTTCTGTCTAGGAGATCAAAGAAATCATCTTTGATGGAGTCATCCTTGTCTTCCGTGGGGCAAAGACGCATATCAGGTTGATGTTACAGAAATTTGCCTTGATGCGGATCGTTATGAGGCGTTCACTCACATACTGGAAACTTAGGACTTTATGTCTTAGCTCACCTCTAACAACAAATCCGCATCCAAATTGTCTCTGTCATCTCTCCCTATAGCAGTCACCGTGGTAAATGTCGCAGTTTTCCATCCACTATTTGCAGGGCTCATTCCATCGCATTTCCTGGATGGCGGTTATGTCCGCTTTATAGCGGTCTAGGGCGCCCGCAAGTTATTCGGCCGCACGTGGTCTGTTTAGGGACCTAACATTCCATGTACAGAACCGAAGGTCCTTGTTTGTCTTTTGTTTTCTTATAAGGGTCGTCAACAAGTCAACATAGATCCGTTCCGTTTGACGATGGGAGGCTGTTTTTTGTTTCTGAGCAATCAGTGGTTTTATGGTCATGGTTTGCATGGTTTCCCTTGTAAGGAAATTTCCAGATGGCACCACGAGGAGGTGGAAGTAGGACCTGACTAGCAGAGCTGCAAGATGTTCGGCTGCAGAGGCTCTTATTCGCTTTTTGTCGGGCCAGCATCCGTCGGCTGGTGCAACCCCTACGAGGCCGTCTTATTTAATGCACTATTCTTACATTCTATATGAAAACTACTCGAGGGCACTTAGTGCCCAAGTACACCTTATATACAAATATTTAAGTACATGGTTAAATAGGGGATACCTTAATGTACATACATACATATGTACCTTCCCTAAAACAATAACAGAAGAGACGATAAAAGGATGTATTGTATTGCATTTGGAAGCTTAGTAGTTAAGCAAATATGTACATATGTATGTATGCATGTAAGCAAGATCAAATATTAAGCCCGCAACCATGACCTAACATAGTGTTAGTGTTGGTGCTTGGACCAATGGAGGATACATTTTCTGTTTTCTATGACATGTCCTTTTTACAATAATGCCACATTCATACATAGTCATTTCCCAGGAGTTGCATCGCATAGACTCAAGACTAGGAAGACAATCCTTCCTTATGGCATCCTTCATCACCCTATTCCTACCCGCCTTTAGATGGAACCTACTTGCACAGTGTCATCGATACCAGTTATTGCGCATGAGTTTGTGTACATGCAAAGGACAGCAACAACAACAATAAACATAAATACAAAATATACATATATACATACATACATAAACACAAACACACCAACTACTCAAAGCCATGGAGGCATTCAACGTTTGTAAGTGCAGACGGGGATGAGATAAATGAGAGTATGAGTTAGAGGAACAGGAACGGATCCCACGTTTCCATGCCAATCTCTAGAACCTTTTTCCAATCCACACCACCTCCCTGTAAATATTTTATTTTGCTAATGAACGTGGGCGTGTGTGAGAGCCGTTTATGTATGTAAGTATATGCGTCGACTGGTTTAGTGCGAAAGTATTCGTGGAATATGCACTACAGCCCTCCGTTCCACTGCCCCCCTAATATTGATTGCCGAAGTAAAATTGTATTTTTGCTTTCAAGTTGTTTTAGGTATATTTGTCCATTTTCTTGTATTCGAACAATATACATAAATACACTCCGCGACACTTGATTATCCTCACTTAGAGTTTCTACCTAAATCTAATTCACTTCCTCTCGGCTACCTGATGACTGAGCTGTAAAAAATTAAGGATAAAAACCGGCCAAGTGCGAGTCGGACTCGAAAGAGACTATGTATGTTACCTCATCAAATGACAGATCTTGGTTGCAGGCAGGATTTTTTTGGATGAAAACCATGTCTGTTATATGGGAGCCCCCAGTATTTGTCGTGGTAGCGGCAACAGAAATACATCTAGGTTAGGTTAGGTTGACGTGGTAGACGTAAGCCACACTTAGGCCGAAACCGGCCCATTGTGATACCACCTGGATCAGGTTACCCTGATCCGCTACCCGGGAACCAACCGGTGCTTCTAATAAAGCGGTGGAGTTGAGCTATTTTTTGGTTTGCTAGCTCACTCAGATTGTCGAAGAAGGGCGCGCCGAGGTAAATCCTCCTGCGATTCGTAAAAGAGGGACATGAGCAGAGGAGATGGTGTATTGATTCCTCCTCCTCCTCGTCCATGCAGCCGCGACAGAAGTCATTGTAGGGTAGCCCCAGTCTGGCGGCGTGTTTTCCAATGATGCCGTGACCTGTAATGACACCCACTAGGGTCCTTAAGGTTGCCCTTTTGGTTGCCACCAGGTCCCTGGTTCGTCCTAAGTTTAACTTAGGCCACAATTGTTTGGTGATAAAGCCGATATTGCTCTCATTCCATTGGAGATTGGTCTCCTCTATGGTTTGAAGCTTTATCATGTGCTTTACCGTACTTATTGGTGTTTCTAGGTACCCGAGGGTAGGTAGGCTGAGTGTGCTTGATTCTAACCTTGCGAGTTCGTCGGCCGCGCAGTTTCCTGGAATATCCCTGTGCCCGGGCACCCACAGTATTTTAATGTTGAACTGTTCAGCCATCTCATCTAGAGATAGGCGACAGTTAAGAGATGCCTTTGATTAGTGGGTTACCGCTGCCAGGCCTTTTATCGCAGATTGGCTATCCGTGCAAATGATAATATCCTTTGTGGATATTACATTGATCCTGAGCCATGCCAGGGTCTCCGTTATCGCAGTTATTTCTGCCTGAAACACACTACAGTAATTTGGGAGTCTAAATGATAGGTTGAGGTTAAGTTTCTTGGAGTAGAGCCCACTGCCTACACCCGACTCCATCTTAGAGCCATCGGTATAGATGGAGATCGAATCCTTTGGTATGACTTTCCCTTCAGCCCATTCCTCCCTGGATGGAAAGACAACTTCGAAGTTCTTGGTGAACACATTCTGCGGGTTGATGTAGTCAGTGTCCATGGGTACTTTGAATTGTTTTAGAATAGAGGTGTGGCCTTTTTGAGATGTGGGCCATTTACTTATGCTACTCATCCTTAGGGCCGCGCATGCAGCAACTTGCTTGCTGAAAAGGTTTAATGGTGGAAGATGTAGTAGAACATTTAAGGCCTCCGTGGGGGTTGATCTGATCGCTCCGCTTATATATAAGCTGGCCGATTTTTGTACCTTCCCCAGAAGGTTTCGATTGACTGCTTTGTCCAGAGCAGTCCACCAGACTACGACGCCATACAGGAGGATAGGCCTTATGACTGCTGTGTAAAGCCAGTATATAATGCTTGGTTGGAGACCCCACCTCCTGCCCACTACTTTCTTACAGCTGTAGAGGGCAACAGTTGCTTTCTTGACCCGATCAAGAATGTTGGGTTTCCAATTTAGCCTCCTGTCAAGGACTAGGCCTTGATATTTAGCCTGTTCTTTGATTGTTAGTTGAGTTCCACCCAGCCTCGGTGGGTTGAGGGGCGGAATTTTATATTTGTTAGTGAACAGTACTAGATCGGTCTTCTTTGGGTTCACCCCAAGTCCACAGTACCTTGGGTTCACCCCAAGTCCACAGTACCGTGTCCAGGTTTCTACTGTATGTAGTGCACTCTGCATAAGGTCGCATAGAGTGCTGGGAAATTTTCCTGTGACGGCAATAGCAATGTCATCCGCATAGGCGACCACAGCGTACCCTTCCTGCTCCAGCAACAGCAGTAGTTCGTTGACCACCACGTTCCAGAGGAGAGGGGAGAGTACTCCACCCTGTGGTGTACCTTTGCTGACCATTCTGGTTGAGACGGCACCAGCGAAGTTGGCTTTGACCACTCTTTGTATTAGCAGCTGTCGTACCAATTCTATCACTCATCCCGTAACACCCAGATCAGACAGCGCTTTGGTGACGGCCCATGGTTCAACATTGTTAAAGGCGCCCTCAATGTCGCGAAAGGCGACTAGAATGTATTGTTTATTTTCCAGAGACCTTTCCATTTTACTGACCAATGAGTGGAGTGCTGTTTCCACCGATTTGCCTTTGTTGTAGGCATGTTGGTTATCCGACAGCCTTGCTGAGATGCAGCAACTCTCTAGAGTTTTTAATAGAAAAGAAGTGAGACTAATAGGCCTTAGGTCATTTACATACGTGTGGGAGCTTTTGCCTGCCTTGGGTATGAAAATGACTTTCGCTAACTTCCACTTGCTGGGGATATAGGAAAGGGAGAGGCACCTATTGTATATAACCACAAGCCAGGGGAGGATGATATCTGCTACCTGCTGGAGCTCAGCTGGTATGATCCCATCCGGTCCCGGAGACTTGTAGGGTTCAAAGCTCTTCAACTGTCTAACTATCAAGGTTTATGAGATACAGCCTGGTGACAGACGGACGGACGGACGGACAGTGAAGTCTCAGTAATAGGGTTCCGTTTTACCTTTGGGTACGGAACCCTAAAAAAAAGGAAACCGCCATTTTCGATTTTCTGCCTATTTAAAGCGCGACACATGATGGTAAAAACCGAAAAGGGCGCACAGCAAGAGCGACAACAGAACGAGATCGCAGGTCCATTTTACGTGAAGCTTCAAATTCCGCTGCGACCACTCGCAAAATAAAGGAGAAAGTTGGAACTTCAGCCAGTGTCCGGACAGTTCAAAGGGTGATTCAACAGTGTCCACATCTCCGACGGCAAAAACCACGTTTACTTCAGCGTCATAGAGATCAGAGATTGTAATTCTGCCGGGCTCACATACGCTGGAAGAAAGAATGGGAAACCGTAATTTTTTTCCGAGGAAAAAAAATTGAATTTGGATAGCCCTAATGGCTTTCATGCACCGGATTTCGGCAAGGAGATGACCTGTCATGTGACTTCTTCAACCTGGTGCTGGAGCAGATAGTGCGACGGGCAGGCGTCAACAGGGAAGGCGCTATCTTCTACAAGTCCATCCAGCTGCTAGGATAGCGGATGACATCGACATCATCGCGTGTTCTCGCCGTGGCATTGTGGAAGCTTTCACGGCGATTGAAGAACAGGCGGAACGAGTTGGTCTTAAGATCAATGAGGACAAAACGAAATACATGCTGTTAAGCAAAAACCAATCCTTTCTGCCTTTCTGCTCGCACTCGCCATCATACCACGGGTTTCTTGTCGGGGGTGGTAGGTATCCTAAGGTGGTTTCGGCTACTTCCTGAATGGCTGAGCGGCAATGCAGCCACATATTATTGACACTTGCGTTCGACGTAGGCATACCGTAGAGTCTTTCGCTCAGCTGCTCCCTGTAGACTCTGGCAACCTCCGGTGCGCTCAGGCGCCCAATGTCGAACCTCCTCCTGATGGGCTGGTGCAGCTTTCTGACATTGGACAGTCGAGCTCTGAATCTTGCTGCTACGAGGAAGTGGTCAGAGTCGACATTTGCCCCTCTGAATGTTCGCACATCCAGGATGTTTGACGCGTGCCTTGCGTCAATGAGCACATGGTCGATTTGGTTGGCGGTTCGACCGTCCGGAGATCGCCAGGTTGCTGTGTGGATTCGCTTGCGAGGGAATCTTGTGCTACTTATCACCGCATTACGAGCTGTCGCAAAGTCAGCGAGTCGGAAGCCGTTATCTGTTGTTGTATCGTGGAGGCTGTGCTTTCCGATCACTCCGCCAAGGGTGTTTTCCTTTCCGATTTTGGCATTGAAGTCCCCGAGCACGAATTTTACATCGTACTCCGGACAAGCTCCGTAGGCGTTGTCGAGGAGGTCATAGAAGCCTCGTTGGTAGGGGTGTGTGCACATATAAGGCAGGGGTGTGTGCACATATAGGCTTAAAGTCGATGACCTTCGACCTTAACCGCTTTCCCACGACAAATCCGCATCCCAGTAAGTGCAACCTTTTGTGACAGCTGTCGCAATTTTTCTTCCTAATCGTACCGTTTCCTGGACCGCAGTAATATCCGCTTTATACTGCGTGAGGATTCCTTCTAGTTTATGAGCAGCTCCGGGAGTGTACAGGGTGCTGACATTCCAGGATCATACTCGCAAATCGTGTTTCTTTTTCATGCGTTGTCGTCGTCGAGTATCCGTCCGTTCTAACTTTTGTTTTTTTTACGTGGGCGGATTGTTAGCCCGCCGCACAACCGCCATTCTGGTCGGGGTTTTTTTCGCTGCATACGTTTGTTCACCTCCCAACGGTTGTTGAAGAGGCTATCTATCCAGAGGGCGCCGCGAGGAGGCCGTATGTCAACTTGACTCGGGCATTTAAACAGGGATCGTTGCTGGCATCTCGCCAGGTTGAGAGCAATCAACAACTTTACCCTGTATGTCCGAGCCCATGCCCTCCAAACTTCGGCTTGTCCAAACAACTGGGGTCAAAACTCCTCACTCGAAAGACCAAAGTCATGCTTTACAAAACGCTCATTCTGCCAGTCTTGCTGTACGGAGCCGAAAGCTGGACGATAAGCAGGACAGCGGAGCTGATTTTGGGTTCTTTCGAAAGAAAAATTCTGCGCCGGATATTTGGTCCTGTCTGTTTGGAAGGTGAATGGAGAAGAAGACACAATCGCGAACTCTACGAGCTGTACCAAGATGTGGATGTAGTCCGGAAGGCAAGGATCCGTCGACTGGCTCGGCCAGATCGAGCGCGTGGACATCAACGCTCCAGCTAAGAGGATCTTCGACTCCGAGCCTCCTGGTTCGAGAAGAAGAGGAAGACCGAACCTCCGGTATAAAGACCAAGTAATCGCGGATGTAAGACATCTCGGTATTGACAATTGGAAGCAGCGTGCCCGGGACCGTCAAGGATGGATGACAGCTATAGCTCAGGCTCAGATCCTCCATATATTGCTGGCCTGATAAGTAAGTAAGTAATGGCTTTCAGTATTACTTCAACGATTTGAGAAAATCGGAGATGTTCCTGTCACGTCGTCACACTGCTATTGGTTCTTTCATGGTGTGGGCTGCAGTTTCATTTCATGGCCCAATAGATCTGGTTGTCTTAGATGGTCGGACAAAACTCAGAGGATTACATCGAGCTTCTGGAAACGCAAATAATAAATTTTCATGAAATGTTTGATGGTCAACGTTGGATTTTCCAGCCGGACAATGCAGCTATCCACACAGCAGCATGTGTAAACCAATGGTTTAGAAGAGAAAATGTGAAAGTTTTAGATTTCTCCCGATCTAAACGTAATTGAAAATGTTTGGGGAAGGAAGACAGTTTGAAAGTAGGGAAGGTCTTATTAGGGCCATTGAAGACGCTTTCGAGGGGATTCCTGTAAGCTATTTAAAAAAAATTTATATCGATCTGTAGAGAATAGGCTTTTTGAAGTTATTCGGAGTAAGGGAGGACCTACGAAGTCCTTAATTTTTATCCTTAATATTTTACAGCTCAGTCATCAGGTAGCCGAGAGGAAGTGAATTAGATTTAGGTAGAAACTTTAAGTGAGGGTAATCAAGTGTCGCGGAGTGTATGTATCAGTTGTGCTTACTTGTGTTTTTTGCATGCGCGTGTGTGGGTGTTGTGCGTTGTATTCATTTGCAACCAAATAGAATCATGTACCAATATGTATCTATGTACTATATAGCGAAAGCATAAAGCTGAGGTATGTACGCTGTAGACTCAAAACATTTCAAGGAATATTTCCAATTTGTGTGTTCTCCTCGTTTTCTCTTTTATTTTTATGGATGGATGCATGTATCTATGTATGTATGTGCATATGTAGCTCTATTACACCTTTTCCAAGTCGTTTTCTAACTGCCAATCGTAGAGTATCTAACGTTGTCTATTAAGCACGGCGCTTGAAACCATTCCCCCCCCCCCTGTTGTGACCAAACGATTTGTTAAAGACTCAGCTGTACTTTTTGTATCTTTTTCTTTTTTTTTGTTCCCCAAAACAACATGCATATTAATCTAAATACATTTTGTAGATGCATGAAGATCCGTTAATAGATGTATGTACATATGTATGCCCTTCATTCGCTGAAACCACCAACACCAAGTCAAAACTGAATGTGAAGTTGATAACAAACTGAGATACGACAGTAGTTGTATGAGGGCGGCTGTAACTGTGGGCATGCCAGTGGATAGGTTATTTGATATCATCGTCGGTGTAGTGGCTATCGAATAGAATTTTTTAAAAGGACTACCCCACCAGGATGTGCTGCACAGGCACACACTACTTTCTTTATCGTTATTCGTTGTGTGTTTTATCTTATTCGTAAATGGATGGAATCTGGTTTTCTTGTTTTCCCGTTCATTCTTCGGGAGGATATGGGTATAAGTATGTCAGAGTGTATCATCCTTAGATAGTTTTTTAAACAAGTGGATTGCACTCCGGTATGTATGTGTGTGTTGAGCGGGAGAGAGGTGGAAGGTGGCGAGGTCCACTTAAATGCAATATAACCGTTATAGTTTCAATGGTTATCGTGGTGGAGGATGTCGCTTGTAAATTGTTAGTATTTTAGTAAGATGCAGTCCATACAGCTCCGTGCAAAAAAATACCACCAACTACCCATGAAGTCTTATGAAAGAAAAATTGTAAAAGTTCGTAAAAATGTTTGACCCCCGCAAACGTCAAAAAGGAAACGAATTTCGGTTCTGCACCTGGAACGTTCGGTCCCTCAACAGACCAGGTGCAGCCGAACAACTGGTCAACTCTTTGGACTGCTATAAGGCAGACATAACCGCGCTCCCAGAAGTGCGATGGGCCAGGCAAAAAGCGGATGAAAAACTGTGATATATACTACGGAAACTGCTACAGAGAAAGTAAACAATGCTTATTCGGATGCGGATTTGTTGTTCGAGGCAGACTCAGGAAAAAAGTCTAAAGCTCCCAGTATGTAAACGAGCGCCGCATAACTATCCGCATCAAGACCAGTCTCGGCAATTTAAGTTTATAATGTGTCCACGCCCCCACAGTAGAGAAAGATGACCGACATAAAGACGACTTCTATGATCTCCAAGGCAGAACGTATGCCCAATGTCCCAGCTATGACACCAACATCGTCCCAGGAGATTTCAATGCGAAGCTGGGTAAGGAAGCTGTCTTTGAATGGGTAATTGGAAAGCACAGCCTACACAACACCACGTCAGAAGACGGACTAAGGCTAGTGGACTTTATGGCGGCACATAACCTGGTAGTAGCAAGTACACGATTCCCACGCCTCAATATCCATAAGGGGACCTGGCGGTCTCTCGATCAATCGACAACCAATCAAATTGATCATATTGGGATCGACGGCAGACACTCCTCCAGCATCCTAGATGTCCGAACCTTTCGAGGAGCCAACATCGACCCGGATCATTACCTTGTTGCAGCCAAGGTACGGATGCGAATTTTTCGGAATCAATGGAGTCGAGTAAGAACACCAACATTTAACGTCGGAAAGCAGCAATCGCTTGTTTCTAAAAAAAAAAAAAAAAAAAAATCGCAGGAGACCGCCAGGACCTTCGCCGATCAAGTCTCCCTCAAGCTCTCTCAGATCCCGATGCAATCTGCAGAAACCATAGAACAGCAATGGAGTCGTTGTCAAAACGCCATTAGAGAGGCCGCCTCAGATGTATTCGGTTTCGAGCCACCACCGTCAAGAAACGCCTGGTTTGATGATGAGTGCAGACAGGACCATGTAGAGAAACAGAATGCATACATGGCCACAATGCATCGACGGACACGAGAGCTGCCCGCGAGCTCTATGAACAGAAAAGGAGGGAGGAGCATGCGCTTCTGAGAAGGAAAAACAAGGAGCACGAGAAGCGCCAGATCGAGGAGATGGAGAGATGTTACTGCAGGAACGACGTTCGAAAATCTTACCAGAAAGTAAAACGAACATGCCAAGGCTATAAAACCAGAGCGGAAGCCTGCAGGGATGAGCACGGACAACTGGTAGTGGAGTCACAGTCGATGCTGAGATTGTGAAAGGACCACTTCTGCAGACTGTATAACGGCGATGATAGTCAAAATGCCGCCGTCAGGCAGAGCGAACCATTCACAATGGACGAAGACGAAGGAGAACCCCGTCCACCCGACCAAGACGATGTTAAGATAGCGATATCGAAACTTATGTCTTATAAAGCTGCTGGAGCAGACGGACTCCCCGCGGACCTGTTTAAAGCAGCTGGCGATGAGCTGGTCAGGAACATGCACCAACTCATCTGCAAGATATGGTAGGCAGAACGCATGCCCGATGAATGGAATCTCAGTATCGTTTGCCCGGTCCATAAGAAAGGAGACCCCCATGACTGCGCCAATTACAGAGGGATAAGCCTCCTGAACATCGCGTACAAGATCCTCTCTGCCGTACTGTGTAAGTACCTGAAACCGTTCGTGGACAATCGGATAGGTTCCTACCAGTGTGGTTTCAGGCCAGGAAAATCCACGACAGACCAAATATTTACACTACGGCAGATCTTGGAGAAGACCCATGAATTCCAGGTCGACACGCACCATCTCTTTGTCGACTTTAAAGCCGAGTATGATAGTAGTTATAGAGACGAGCTATATAGAGCCATGTCATGTTTTAACATTCCTGCCATACTCGTCAGACTGTGTGGGATGACTATGGAGAACTCTCGCTGCTCCATTAAGGTCGGAGGTGAACTAACCGACCCCTTTGATGTTAAAAAAGGTTTTAGACAGGGTGACGCACTCTCATGTGATTTCTTTAACATCATACTTGAAAAGATCGTGCGGGACTCTGCAGCCAATACAAGAGGTACGATCTACTTCAAGTCCACACAATTGCTTGCATACGCAGATGACATTGACGTTATTGGACGGACAAAGCGAGACGTCAATGAGGCGTTCGCAAGCATTGAAGTAGTAGCGGCTAAAGTGGGTCTTAGGATAAATGGGGACAAGACCAAATATATGCTGTCATCAAAAAAAGACGCGCAACTCCGACGTCTTGGTCAGAACGTCACCTTCGGCAGCAATATTTTTGAAGTAGTCAAGGACTTCGTCCACCTTGGATCGACAGTGACAAGCAGCTACGACACCAGCCCTGAGATAAAACGCAGAATAAGTCTTGCCAACCGTTGCTTCTTCGGGCTCAAGAGGCAATTGAGTAGTAGAGCCCTCTCTCGAAAAACTAAGGTATCCCTCTACAAAAGCTTGATCATCCGGGTCCTCCTCTACGGCACTGAGTCTTGGACGTTATCAAAAGCAGATGAAGAGGCTCTTGGGCGTTTCGAGAGGAAAATTCGGCGTGCAATCTTTGGTCTCGTTTGTGTTAACGGAGAGTGGAGGGGGAGATTCAACCAAGAACTGTACGGGCTATACAGCGACATTGGCTTGGTTAGAAATGGATAGGCCATGTAGAGCGAATGGACATCAATGGTCCGGCCCGAAGAGTATTCAACTGCAACGCCGAGGGACGACGCAGCAGAGGAGGATCGCATTTAAGGTGGCGCGCACAGGTGAAAAGGGACCTCAACCAACTGGGCGCGCGGCACTGGAAGCGGCTGGCCAAAGATCGGGCCGGCTAGAGAGGCTTGTTTGTTGAGGTATTGATTCATCCCGAACTGTAGCGCCATCAAAGTAAGTAAGATGCCATATCTTAATGGCATTACAAATTGAAAATTCAACATGGTGCTATTTTTTTGCCCAGAGCTGTACGTATGTACATATGTATATGTGAGCGAATTGAAACGAAACCAAATGTTTTTTCCCTTAGTTTTGTATTTTAATTATGTATTCCTTTTATTGCCAACATAACCAAACTAGATGTTAATAAGAGTATATCATAGAATGGAAGAAGCATCAAAGGAAAGCGGCGAAGAGGAACCGAAAAATAAAGGACGAAAATGGGTAGGTATAGGACAATACTCAAGGCAGCAGTAGAAGAAGGAGCAGAAACAAAAAAGGATAATAACGACAACAAAGGGCTATTGCAGCCCAAAACGGGTGGGTGGTAATGCCAATTCCTTGCACATACTGTACATCGGACTTGCTGTGCTGCACCACCCATAAGTCCATGAGTCTCTACTACGTTATCCTTGTGGTGTGTCGGTTTCTTCCTTTTCTTTCTTTTGTTTGTGTTTCGAACAATGTTTTTTCATATCTCTGTTGTTGTGCACTAGTACAGGAATTAGTGAGCATCCAATATGTGGCATACTAGTGGATATACGTATACTATACGGCGCGACATGGTATCCTTCCAGTTTACTACTAACATGCAACCAGTACACACAAAAAAAGCGTAAGAGCAAAACAAATGTACGGTAAATAGCTATAAATAAAACGAAATTAATAAAAATAGAATACATACATATGCACAATACATATATGTACATACATACATGCATGCAAATGCATATTTAATTTGTATATTTCCGCATTTTACATAAATATTTACGTCCAGCATACCGCGCTTCCACGTAGTTTTGCATTTTTCTGCGTTTTCTTGTGATGCTCGTGCTCGTGCTTCGTGCCTCGTGCCTCCTTCTTCCTCGCTGGTATTCCGAGTATCTTTTTTCGTGCAATGTATATATGTAAATAAAAGGGATATATGGCTGTGCATACATATAAATAAAATAAAACAAGAAACATAAAACAAATATTGAATTGAGAGCTGGAGGACTTCCTACGCCCCATTTATAGAGAGAGAGAGAAGCTCCTGCGTTCGTCACCCTCCAGTGTAAATTGTGTTTTTGAGTACACTACTCTATCCTAGACTATCCGTAGTTTCTTGCTAATATTTATGTGATAAATTAACTTTTCCCTAAATAAAATTGTTTTTTGTTTTTTTTTTTTGTTGTTTTTGTTTGAAGTTTGTGGAACACAGACGGAACTGGACTAGAAATTCAGACCCTTAAGAGGTGAGTTATAGATAAATATTGCTGTTGCTGTACAATACAAAGTTGTTGACTTCGACAAAGTTCTATGCCGAACTAACGACCGATGGCTTTTATGTACAAAGTTTTTGTTTTTTTTTTTTTTTTTTTTTTTGATTTTTGGACGGGTCAAGTCGTGATATTGAAAAGATGATTGAAAAAAAGTACAATTCTTCGAAAATAAATTAATTTTAATAAAAACAGAATCCGTGAGAGGTAGTCATTAGGCGGACGAATCAACTCTGTCTAAGTCTAAGTCCAAACCACAAGTTTTTTTTTTTTTTCAGTTTGTTTTTAAAAGAGTGCACACTTGACCACATCAATGACCAAAAACTTTCCTGAAGCTACATGCATACATATATAGGTACATATCTAACAAGTACGGACTTTTGCTTAGTTCCACTAGATGTGAAGTTACTGAAAAATTGAAATTGTTGCGAGTACCTATGTACATACTATGAGAACTGCTATTCCTTTTTTGCTGTTATCCTTTACTGTCGAATACCAATGTGTTCGGGCTTTTCTAATTGATTTTTAGACAAAAGCAAAAGTTGTTCACTTTAAAAGGCTCCTTATCTTTAGTCCTTTATGGATTGTAATGCCAAAAACCATACATACATCTTATACAATAAGTTACACAGTAGCGTCGAGGTCATACACTTTAAGCCAAGGCGTTGTAGCTCCGAAAAGCGCCTAAGCCTAGCTTCTTTCAATAACCAATGTTGTGTGTGATTTTATTTTCCCATAGGTGAAAGGGACCTACAGTTTATTACCGATTCCGAATGGGTGAATTTCGAGAAGCCTTTTCATGACAATTGAGAGCACCGTGGCGCAGTGGGTAGTGTGTTGGCCTGTGACGCCGATGACACGGGATCGAATCCCGACACAGTCATGTCATCGAACGTGTTTTTCACGATGTTTCTCCTCAGCGGGGTTCTGACAAAACCCCCTGTAGTAAAATTGTCATGAAAATTGTCAATAAACTGAAGGTCCCTTTCACCTATGGGAAAAATGAAATCACACACAACATGGGTGATGGAGAGAAGCTCGGCTCAGGTTCTTCATGGACTGTAACGCCAACATACATACATACATACATACATTCTTCATGACATTTTTGCATGTACCTACATATATGGACATACCGTGAAAAACACAATTCGATAACATGGTGGTGCTCTAAGATACTTTACTTACTTACCTACTTATCAGGCCAGCGATCCATGGAGGATCTGAGCCTGAGCTATGGCTGCCTTCCATCCTTGACGGTCCCGGGCACGCTGCTTCCAGTTATCAAGACCAAGATGTCTTACATCCGCGATTACTTGGTCTTTATACCGGAGGTTCGATCTTCCTCTTCTTCTCGAACCAGGAGGCTCGGAGTCGAAGACCTTCTTAGCTGGAGCGTTGATGTCCATGCGCTCGATGTGGCCGAGCCAGTGTAGTCGACGGATCCTTGCCTTCCGGACTACATCCACATCTTGGTACAGCTCGTAGAGTTCGCGGTTGAGTCTTCTTCTCCATTCACATTCCTCACAGACAGGACCAAATATCCGGCGCAGAATTTTTCTTTCGAAAGAACCCAAAATCAGCTCCGCTGTCCTGCTTATCGTCCAGCTTTCGGCTCCGTACAGCAAGACTGGCAGAATGAGCGTTTTGTAAAGCATGACTTTGGTCTTTCGAGTGAGGAGTTTTGACCCCAGTTGTTTAGACAAGCCGAAGTAGCAGCGGTTGCCAAGGGCGATTCTATGCCGGATCTCCACTGTGGTGTCATTTGTGGAATTTACGTTTGCCCCGAGGTGGACAAACTCCTTCGTCTTCTTCGTAATGGGCGCTACAGTTCGGGGCGAACCTGGGCCTCAACCAGCATGCCCCTCCAATTAGCAGGATCTTTTGCTAGCCTTTTGCATTGCCGCACACCCAGTTGGCTGAGGTCCCCTTCCACCTGTGTGCGCCATCTTAAGTGCGGCCGTCCTCTGCTTCTTCGTCCCTCGGGTTTGGATTCAAAGACTCTCCGGGCTGGAGCTGTGGTGTCCAGTCGCTCTACATGGCCCAACCATCTAAGGCGTTGAGTCCGTAGACGCCTGACTAGACCGTAAAGTTCGTTGTTGAATCTTTTCCTCCATCCCCCGTCTGCGTTTATAGGCCGCAAAACCTTTCTCTCGAACCGATCAAGGGCCCCCTCATCCTCTTTTGACAGCGTCCATGCTTCTGCGCATGGTGATTCTGCGTTTGATTTCGGAACTGATGTCGTTGTTCCTGGTCACTGCGGAGTCAAGGTAGACGAAGTCCTTAACTACCTCGAACTTATATCTGCCAATAAAACATTCTGGCCAAGACGTCGGTGGTGACAGCATATATTTAGCTTTGCCCTCGGTTACCGCCCAACCAATTTTCGCCGCCTCCATCTCAATACTCGCAAACGCCTCATTGACATCTCGCTGTGATCTACCTATTATGTCAATATCGTCGGCGTATGCAAGGACTTGCGAGGATTTGAAATATATTGTGCCTCTTGTATTGACCAGTGATTTTTGGACCATCATTTCCAATATGATGTTGAAGAAATCACACGACAGCGCGTCGCCCTGCCTAAATCCTTTTTTGACATCAAAACTATCGGTAAGGGGGTCACCGATTCGGATGGAGCAGCGAGCATTCTCCAAAGTCATCCTGCATAGCCAGTCGAGTTTAGCAGGTATGTCAAAGGTAGACATAGCGCTGTATAGCTCGTCTCTAATTACGCTGTCGTATGCGGCTTTGAGGTCGACAAATAGGTGGTGAGTGTCGACCTGAAATTTATTGGTTTTTTCCAGGATCTGCCGTAGTGTGAAGATTTGGTCGATGGTGGACTTCCCTGGCCTGAATCAGCACTGATATGGACCTATCAGCTTATTTACAAAAGACTTCAGGCGTTCACACAAAACGGCAGAGAAGATTTTGTAGGCGATGTTAAGAGGACTTATTCCTCGGGCATGCGATGCTGAGACTCCATTCCTCGGGCATACTTTCCTCTGACCATATCTTACAGATGAGCTGGTGCATGCTCCTAACCAGGTTATCCCCAGCTGCCTTGAAGAGCTCAGCAGACAGTCCGTCTGCGCCAGCAGCTTTATCGACTTGAGACAAGCTCCTTAACTACCTCGAAATTGTAGCTGTCAATTGTTATTTTTTGTCCCAGGTGGTGAGTGACGGATTGGTTTGTACTTCGTCTTATCCTCATTGACATTAAGACCAACTCGTTTCGCCTGTTCTTCAAACGCCGTGAATGCTTCCACAATTCCACGGCGAGAACACGCGATGATATCGATATCATCCGCGTATCATAGCAGCTGGACGGACTTGTAGAAGATAGTGCCTTCCCTGTGGACGCCTGCCCGTCGCAATATCTGCTCCAGCACCAGGTTGAAGAAGTCACATGATAGTGCATCTCCTTGTCGAAATCCGGTGCATGCTTCAAACGGTTTCAAAGTCCTAGAACCTAGTTGCCCGGTGTATCGCGTATTTTTTAGCGTGGCGCGACACAACTGGATCAATTTTACCGGGATCTCGAATTCGGCCATCGCCCCAAACAGTTCTTCACGATGAATGCTGTCGTATGCGGCTTTGAAATCGATGAAAAGATGGTGTGTATCGATTCGAAACTCGTTGGTCTTTTCCAAGATTTGTCGAAGTGTGACCATTTGGTCTATAGTCGATTTGCCGGGCCGGAAGCCGCACTGGTAGCTGCCGATTAGTGCGGTGCAAAATGGTTTTAGACGTTCACACAATACGCTGGACAGGATCCTGATGCTCTAAGATAACCAATATTTATTTCTTAAATACATACCTATGTATGTCTTTCGACTTTATTAATTTAAAATAGTTTCTAAAAGCACGTGCTACCTACGGAGATTTGAATTCTACGAGTTGACAACGGTGGATTCGCTCACTAAATTGAACTACTCAGAGTCAGATTCTTCTTTCTTTGGTGGCATTACAGCCCATGAAGGACCAGAGTCAATCTTCTCTCAATCACCCATGTTGTGTGTGTGATTTCATTTTTCCCATATAAGTGAAAGGGTCCTACAGTCTAATGCCGATTCCGAATGGCGTAAGTCGAGAAGCTTTTTCATGGCAAGTTTACTACGGCGGGTTTTGCCAGTACCCCAGGAGGAGGAACGCTGGTGTTATCGGGATCCGAACTCGCTCATCGAGTTCGCCCCCCCCCCTGTTGACTGTCAAACCAATTTCGCCAATTTTGAAAACATTGAGTGTGTCATTCATATTTGAATGACGTGACAGGCAATGTGTTAAAAATACCACACAATAGATACCGCTGTAAATCATAGGTGCTATTGTTTGATCCTTTTGCTCAATTATGTTTAGTGCCCAAATACAAATTTGTGTGGCAACCTTTCCCACAAGACACAGACACATAACAACGGCCACCAAAAGTTTGGTTCCCTATATGCTTAGAAGCTGCTAGTAGTATGGTGAGATGCTAGTGCGTCTACCATACGCCAGAAACACAAGCCGAAGACTTCATTTTCGGTTTGCTATTACCATCGTGATGGTGGCGTTTCGATAGATAGATGCCTGTAAAATATCTATTAACAATCCACATGGAACTAACCGCGTAACGGACAAAATCATTTCTGTTTATGATGTTTTGCGATTGAGATATAGCAGCTGGTGTTTCTGACACTATTCTTGTTCCTTGCTGCACTTGATTCGTTAGCTCCC
Organism: Eumerus sabulonum; assembly: GCA_951905685.1. Lineage (NCBI taxonomy): Eukaryota > Metazoa > Arthropoda > Insecta > Diptera > Syrphidae > Eumerus > Eumerus sabulonum. The sequence goes on from OX645065.1 coordinate 4,058,863, forward strand.
CGCCAATGCCTAGACAACAACGTTTGTACCTTGTTTTTTTTTTACTCATACACACGCGGATGAAATATACAAGCCAGCAGAAAACTAAAAAGCCATCTATGTATCTAGATACTTCAGTTTAATTCACGATCGTAGGGTGGCGACCACAGTGCGGCATCGAGTGTACGGTTCTGAGTCAAGTTAAACTTAATCTTCTCCTGTTCAGTGCTTTTCAAGTTGATTAACAAGTACGTCTTAAACGTGTTTACGGGATGAAGTTACCATGTCTGCATGGTTGACTAAGAAAAAAGCAAGAGAAGGGAAGAACCGGGTAGAATGTTAAACGAAAGCTCTGTGTTCAAGTTTTTGGTTTTTTTTTTTTTTTGTTTTTTGTTTTTTGAGCCGATCTAAGATGGAGTGGTTGAGGGGCATTTGTATTAACTGACATTTTCGAAGTCGTGTCATTGTCGTAAGAGCTCCTCACAAACACCGAATCTATACGAAAGTACATGCTCGAGTGCACGTCTATATTGTACGAATTACCAATTCGGTGAAATACCTCTCTCGGAAGCGATATTGCGTTTCATTGTTTCGTCCTGGATTGTATGAGGTTTTTTTTTGTTGGTCTAGTCTAGACACTTGACAGTGGTACAAAGGTTATCTAGTTTCAAGAGCAAACAAACAAATAGGTAATAAGTGGGCTGTCATATTTCAGTAAATTAATATCCTATCTAACGCCGACGAGGCTGTTGTTGCTTCTCCTTATTTGTGTTTTAATACGATTCCCATATATGTATATGTACCTACTTACATTTGTAGTTGTTCGATACTGTGAAAGGGTAAGTGAATTATTTTATACCTAAGTACATACATCTTTCATTTGGATACGGTTTTCGTTTGGTCTATAACTAAGCCATCAACTAGTCAGTCATACATATAACGCTTACTAACCCTCTACTCAAATGTTGATTTTTTAGAAAACGGAATGAAACGATTGTGCCCACACCAATCTGAGCAAACTGAATCGCAATTGCCGAAAAAAATCCGAAAACATTCCAAAACCACGTCGCTACTTGACCGCCAGTGTTTTGACCGGGAGAAACCAATCGAGCACCGTGAAAGGGCTTCTGAAGAAGACTATTCATCTTTAACACTATTCAACAATTTGCAGCAATCATATATCCGATATTCGTCATCCCATCCATCGGCACTATCATTTCATTTCAATTCAAATATTGAAGAGTTCGAGATAGCATTAGAGCAATTGCGAAAGCAGTTGCAACTGAATTTATTGCAACAAACCCATTTACTTAAGCAGCATACGGCCTATTTGGCGAAAAAAAAACTCGCCGCGAAAGAGGCAATAATTCTGGAGAATAAAAACGAATCCGAAACTCAATCTGTTAAAGTTGAAATCAGCGCGGATTTGACAGTTGAAGAGACTGTGAATAGTGTTAATTCGCCTCGAACGGTTAAAGACGAAATTCTTGAAAGCATCCTCGACGATTATGATGCCGATCTTGCTCCAGTCGTGCGATTACAAAACAGTGTTATGGATTGTGACAACGATTATAGGAATTTCGAAAAGAATTTAAATAATAATCTATGCCATCCGGCGACGCTGGAACAAAGTCACTTTCCATTACAAGCCTTGGTGAAGCTTCAGCAGCAACAGCAGCAACAACATAACTTACAAAACCAATCACCATTCGAATCGAATTTTTCCACCATGCAACTGCAACATCATTTAAGCGTACAACAACAGGAGCTGATACAACAATTGCAGCACGTTCAACGTCAATATTTTTTACATCAGGGTGAGTTAGATGAGATACTTTGTAGATTTGTTGAAATTAATTAATTAATCGCTTTTCGAAGAAAAGGTTTCGTGAAACCTTTACAATTAGATTTTCATTCACAATCTAATGGAGCCACGTCGCCCGTGAACACAATATCAGCAATAGTGCAAAGCCATCATAATCAGACTAATTCACATCAATCGCTATCAAATAATAATAATCGTCATAAACAGCTGGAACAGCTGGAACTGCCACAGCAACAGCAATATCAATCAAATCAAACATCCTCACATCACACGCATTACTTACAACATCTTAATACGACGTCACACTCGTTATCCCACCATCATCAACAACAACGGCAACTATCACCGAAATCCTTAAATACGTCATCGATTTCGATTCAACCACAACACACGATGGATGAGTTGAGTGTGATGATTGGTGGCGCAACGCGCAACGACGAGCAACAACGTTTATCGTTTCATGAAACCCCAAGCAGTCCGATTATGATAAACAACAATAACAGCGGACAATCAACAGCGCTGAGCGATAACAACATCCTTAAAAACAACAACAACAACAACAACAACAACAACGACGGCGATGAAATTAACTGTAAAAGCAACAGCAGCAGGGATTTTACTATACAAAGATCCACTAGTCCCACGGCGATCAAGGCTGATCTCATCGATCGCGAACAACAACACACACCATCGAGCAATGGTCACGGTAATTTAATAACAACACGCAATGGCGACTCTGCTTGGTCAATCGAAACGCCCATCAGTGATATAATTCCGCCTAGTAAACACCCTCATCCGGATTTATCCCTCTCCAACCAACATCTTGTATTTTATTTACAGGCAATCACACTCATCACCACTCGGGAGATGGATTCATTCCTTTGTTATCACATCAACAACGACAAGAACAACAACAACAACAGCAACATCACCTGCATCCGGGCAATGCTGAGTGCATGGTCAATTTAGGTAGCATCATCGATGTCATTGGAAATATTGGGAACGGCGGCGGTGCCGCCGGGGGCGGCATCGGACTCGCCAATCACCTTATCGACGATTATAACACGAAGAAGTACTATCATCCGCTGTACGCACACGGAGTGTGCCGCTGGCCCGGGTGCGAACTAGTCTTGGACGATGTTGCGTCATTTATTAAGTAAGTATGTACGTATGTATGCGCTCGGTAAGTTACTTGTCAATGTATTTGTTTGTGATTATTATCCTGGTGGCACGGGTGTCTGGATCGATCCCGCGAGCGTTTTGTTCGCCTTTTGTGCTTTATTTTTTCTTTCATTTTTTTTTTTTTTGAAACTAGAACCTCGACAGCATGACAGAACGGACGACGACGGTCTATAACACAGCATATACCTTATGGTGCGGGTGAAGGTAACAAATAGAATATAACAACTTCGAGGCTAATTAGGTCCCATGACCTTGACATAATTAAATAAAGTTAGCTGCACTGCTCATGATCATTCTCTTAATGTGTTTTACTAACACTTCTTTGGTTAAATATTTATTTTTTATTTGTTTTTGATTTGCTCAAAGAGATACACTTCAAGGCTTCGATTCCCCCCGAGGTAGCAGAGTTCCATTGAACTACCGCCGCGTGAGTTTGGTGGATCTTTGCACTTGAGTATCATTACATGATCGTAGGCCGGGAAATGCATTCTTTGTTCAAATCAACTTTCCTGATATAGACATTGGTGTACATAGTTCTGGAGGCATAAAGGTAAGTTCCATTTTTGTTTATCAAGGAAAACGCTGTTTTGCAAGTCGTGAGATTTACGTGTTTCCTCATACATACATACATACATATGTTTTAGATTATGTGACGTGAATGGTAGAATGCACAAGTCTGTGTGTCTGTGTTATTGTTCTCGTCAATCACTGCTCTCTTTCCGTATGCATTGCATACATATGTACATATCCTTTAACCATATTGAATACGGCGGATTGACTGCGGCTGGACTACTTCATCCCGATCAGCATCACTTCACTTCCGCAGTTTAACATTACCGGTCCGGTAGAACCTCATTACCGATCTTTTACATAAGCTGTGTTCTGTCTTTCAACTTGGAGGAAGATCTACATATGTGATTGCCGACATACTTACATATTTGCCAAGTATGGCAAAGAATAATTGTTTGTTATCCAATGCTAAGTTGAGAAGAATTTTCCTGATAAGGAACACAGATTAATAGAAGTGGTTACCGAAGTTCAAGACAGCCATCCTCACAATACACAAACAATAATGTACATAATAGAGGCAAAAGAAGAACTTTCGCTTCATTCAATGCTCGTATCACTGTTCGCAAGTCGAACGTTCACCAGCCGTCGTCGAACTCCCAGGCAGAGATAAACTAGAACGGTAATCCGCCTCACAATATACCCAAATTAAGCGTAGCGAGCTCTATTATAGCATGCAAACGGCGTGATCGCATCCGAGATAAGTAACATCTCGTCTCGAACCTTCGAAGGATGTAAATCTGCGCACCAGACATGTTGATTCTTGGGACCGTTTTTGACATCAGACTTTTCTATATAAGCCTGTAAGGGAAATGTAAGGCTTTGCATCTGCCTCAATTGCAGCCATGAAATCTGACATAAAACACACATAAAATGGAAACACGATATCACATAGAATCAGGAAAGGACAACAGCTTTAGACCTTTTCGCTTTAATTAGCATTAGGCTTATAGGTCGAATTTACGAAGTGTCATTTGAGCCTTTCTAATTCGGGGCGCTTAACGATCCATCCAGCATGGTTGTTGATTGAGAGTAACCTTGATTTAGATTTAGGAAAGGCTGGTTCTATGAGAAGTCCGGACAAGTTGCGAACACGCGAAAGACAAACGTATGATAGACCAAGTCAGCATCTCCTATGTCAACGACGGCACGATCAACTGTGATGCCTTGAAATTTATGTATCGTAATAGCAAAGGCGACGTCCAGCGGAAATTGTGTTCGGTACCAGTACCGTTTTTCAATCCTACAGTCTGAGGCAGAATAGGGATTGGCCATTATACACAGAAGGCCCTTCTTACTTACTTACTTATCACGCCAGCGATCCATGGAGGATCTGAGCCTGAGCTATAGCTGCCTTCCATCCTTGACGGTCCCGGTCACGCTGCTTTCAGTTATCAGTTACCAAGATGTCTTACATCCGCGATTCTTCTTCTTCTTAGCGGGCGCTACAGTTCGGGGTGAACCTGGGCCTCAACCAACATGCCCCTCCATCTAGCACGATCTTTCGCTAGCCTTTTCCATTTCCACACACACAGTTGGTTGAGGTCACCTTCCACCTGTGTGCGCCATCTTAAGTGCGGCCGTCCTCTGCTTCTTCGTCCCTCGGGGTTGGATTCAAAGACTCTTCGGGCTGGAGCTGTGGTGTCCATTCGCTCTTCGGTCTTCCTCTTCTTCTCGAATCAGGAGGCTCGGAGTCGAAGACCCCCTTAGCTGGAGCGTTGAAGTGCATGCGCTCGATGTGGCCAAGCCAGTGTAGTCGACGGATCTTTGCCTTCCGGACTACATTCACATCTTTGTACAGCTCGTAGAGTTCGCGGTTGTGTCTTCTTCTCCATTCACCTTCCTCACAGACAGGACCAAATATCCGACGCAGAATTTTTCTTTCGAAGGAACCCAAAATCAGCCCGTTGTCCTGCTTATAGTCCAGCTTTCAGCTCCGTACAGCAAGACTGACAGAAGGCCCTTCATAGTCATCAAACCGAACCAAGACGCATATCGGGAACTCATTCGCTATATCTTCAGCATTGGAAGGCGCATAAACTACATCAACAACAGCGCCAAGGACCCCGTTGCATAATCCTTTTGCGGTCCAAATATTTTGCGTAAGCATCACACGACAACCACTTGCTAGCTTAAGGATGGGCTATAATCCTTGGGCGTCATCATCTGAAGCACGACTTGCAATAACAATGCAACCGGCTTACGCAGATTTCGTAACACCTGTTCATTGTAGATAGCAATTTCAGTTTTTCGAGCTTTAAGTCGTATTGCGCTTTCAAGTCCTCCAATGCTTGCTTGATTACATTGTACAAATCGAGTTTTCAAAAGCTCGTAGTCCTCGTTTGTAATTTTGCCAGAGGATATGTCTTCGGGCGTTTTCTTCAATAGTTCTTGCTCGATTCCGGTTTGCCCCATTACTTGTTGCAATACGAATACTCGGGTGTACTTCTGATATAGAATCTCCCCACGGATTGCAGCCATGTTACTTGGTTTTGGAATTCCTAACATTGACGTATCTCCAACAGGTGGCAGCTGGCAAAACTCACCCAAGAAATACACAATGGCATCTCCAAACTCAATAGATTGATTTTCTGGGAAAGCTTGCCTGAGACACTGATCGATTATTGATAACAAACGCAGTCCGACCATGGACATTTCGTCGCAGATAATAACTTTCTTGTTTGACATTTTGTCTTGGAATGCCCGTCCGTGTGGTCAGATAGTGCTCCATGCCTCGTAACCATTAAGTTAAAGGCAGAGTGTACTGTTTCCCCACCCTGTAAGAGCTATCAGCAACACCGATTCAGGACCATATTTTGCTTCAATTAACCCAATCATTTGGCGAATGATACACGACTTTCGAGTGCCAGCTTATCCTTGCACGATAGTTAGTCTCCCGACCGTTGTTGAATCTAATTGTCTTGTCAAGTGGTTGATAGCCCTCAATTGTTCTGGAGTTAATTCAATATGCTCTGGTCGTGAAACAACACGCGTCTCGTTAAAATTTTCTTTGGCGGTTTTCAAAAAACCTAAATTGTTCTCGGAGGACGCCGTGGCGCAGTGGTTAGTGTGTTAGACTCTGACGCACGATGAGCGAGTTCGGATCCCGATAACACCAACGCCATCGAATATTTATTTCGCGGTGTCCCTCCTCGGCGGGGTACTGGCTGAACCCCCCGTAGTATAACTTGCCTGGAAAAAGCTTCTCGACTCACGCCGTTCGGAATCGGCATTAAACTGTTGGTCCCTTTCACCTGTGTGAAAAATAAATCACACACAACATGGGTGATTGAGAGAAGCTTGGCTCTGGTCCTTCATGGGCTGTAACGCCATCAAAGAAGAAATTGTTCTCGATGCCAGGATATCTTGTTACATTATCATTCCAGGTATATTCCAAATCAATGTTTCTGTAGCCGCTCGAACAATCCGTGGAATCTTTTTTCGATTCCGCGCGTGATGAATTTTTCCCATTGGTTTCACTGGATCGGGACATTCGACGCTCAGCGATGCCCACACTATCACCATGGCAAGTTTGATCGAAATCGCCCTGGTGGTCTTGGAGAAGTACGATTTGTTACATGTAGTTTGAGGGACAAGACGCTTCGCTCGCCTTCGGCTCCCTACGCTTAATAAAGAGATGGAAAACCTTCGTACGTCCGCCCTGTGATCCCCGCAAGGGTTGGTTGTTGCATTTGTAATACACCGATACTATAGGTGTTATTCTCGTTTAAAAACGACGTGCTTTTGACTAACACAATGATAGTCTCAAGACGTCGGAACTGGTCGGAACAAGGCTGAATGATATAGTAAAGACGCCGTCAAACCGCAACGCGTTTGTAGGGGCTATCTGTCAAAATGCCTGTCAAAGCCATCGGATTGCCTTCTCTATATTTATCTCTGCCTCCAGGCGAACTAAGCTGATCGAGGTATCACTTTTCGCGAATCTCTTTATTCGCCTGAAATTCATTCGCTGACAATTGACTGACTGCCATTTCACTCGATTAGCGGCGTTCACGCTGTACGGTTTGTCTGTACGATTGACTAAATGACTTATGTTTGAACTGCCAATCGTCAATCTGAACGCTCCATACTGCAAGTCGATACGATTTGTAGTAAAAAATTTATTGAAAAAGTGAGAGATCCTCCCGCCGCAGTCTATCCGCCGTATTCAATGATCGGCATGAATAACCATTGTAGGCTAGGTAAGTTACATGGGTGCCCTATTCAAAAAAAGTCAAGGCTAACGTAGACTACGTAGAGTCCATTGTGCCCAATTGATTCATTTAACCCGTTGATACCTGGACATTTACCGTTGAGCTGAACCAACCAGGCGAGGATAAAAATCCCAGTATTCTGTTCAGCCCAATATTACCTATCTCTTCTAGTCCCGAAAGGAAGTATCTTCCTAGGAATATATTCCTTTTTTGGGCTAGCGCCGGACATTCGCACAGCAGGTGGCGAATGGATTCAAATTTCCTCTTCGTCCCTGCAGCTTCTGCAGAAGTCATTGTAGGGCTGGCCTAGTCGAGCTGCATGGTAGGATAGATAGCATGCAGTGCCCGGTGAGGGCATCGACTGCCAGTCGAATATTCCCACGATTGAACTTCAGCAGATTTTCCGTTCTTTTCTTATCATAGACGGGCCAAGTCGATCTCGCCGTTGCACATGTATCTAAGCGACACCATCGCTTATTGGCTTTCGCTAATAGCTCCGTCTCTATCTCCCTGTAGAGCGCACTGAGTGGCGCTTTAGCCTCAGCTGAGATCTGCGCAATATTTGTATTTGATCCCACCCTAGCCGGCTTGTCCGCCCTCTCGTTTCCAGAGATATTCATATGACCAGGTACCCAATAAAGGGTCACCGAATACCTCAGCTTGGAAGACACTGCATCGATTATCGAGCCTATAGGAGCGATGCATATCCCGTGACTCAAAGTAGACTTCGGCACCTGTGCCAACATCCATTTTGGATCCGTCGGTGTAGAATGCCAGTTCACTTTCCGTGCGTACCAAATCACCGGTCCATTCCTCCCTGGAGGGAATTCTAATAGTGAATCTCCTCTCCCAGGAATGAAGTCCGGGTGACATAGTCCGTTACGGTTCTGAATCGATCCAAGACTGATGCATGTCCGTGAGGACCCTTTTCCCAGTGACCGGATTCCTGTAGTCATAGCGCAGTTTTGGTTGCGACGCTCTCGCAGTATATGTCCAGGGGTGGGAGGTTCAGCATGACTTAATCATTGTAGAAAGTTGCCCTTATTTATTTTAGAACAACATACGCTGAGATAGGTCGATAGACTCCTTGATGTAAATAAAAATAAAAAAAATGTGGTCTAGGTGCGACCCGCAAGGCCCTCCCAGTGGGAACAATTAAAACACCCGACGCAAAAAGAGGTGTCCCAGGAATCTGTGGCATCGTATCTCCTGAACGAAGGAGAAGATCTGTTCAGGTGTTTCAAGGTCATTAGCTCTTTTTGTTAGCTGCGGTATGATTCCTAGACGAATAATGGGTAATGTATCGGTTCTCGTCCAATCACTGCAATCAACTAGCACCAGGTGCGGTCAGTACTTAGATGGGGAACCGCTTGGAAGCACCGCCGAGTGTTGTTGGCATCAAGCCGCTTACATATTTGCTGTCACTCCATGTAACGCAGGGTAAGGAAACGCACACTCTTGTGCGCACATTAAACAATCTATGTATTGCTCATAAACTGCTCACATGCGTGTGCAATTTCGATTGGAGGAAGTTTCTAATTTAGACTTTATAGAAAATGGAAGCCATCTTAGATTAAAATACTATAAATGGAAAATAAAAAAAAAAATAAAAAATATTCAAGTGAAGTGTTCCCATATTTTATCATTCTGCAAACAACTCCCGAGCAGCTAACCAACTCATTTTAGCTTACGAACGCGAGTGCGTGCATTTATGGAAACTCACCCCATGTGCGCACTCGGGATATGCGTTAAACAGAACCCACCCAACAGAGTGCATATAAGTGTGCGTTCTCTTTAACGAACATATAAAGTGCGCCCAGGGGTGAGCATACACACTCGTGTTCGGGGGCGAAAATGAAACTACTCACAGCCAATTACTCATGAGTGTTGTTAAGTTTTTTGTGCCTATTTTTTTGGTTATTTAATTTCTAACAAAAAACCGTTAGATCGATTTGGCTAAAAACTTAATCAGTTCTAAGTTGCGTAATTACGCGTGGAATGAACCAAATCTTATGTCAAGATTTCGAAAATTCCGGTACGCGCACGCGCACCTACGTACATACGCACGCACATACATCTCTATAAAACCTTGGATTTGGTGACCTAGAAACGTTGGAGATATGTCAAAGCTTGGAATTCGCAAGATCGGCCCCATTACAATAACTTCCCACTGGGAAGTTAAAAAAAAAAACGCTCAAATGCGGATTTCGAGCAAACGAGCGACACGTACTTATGTCGTCCCATAAAAAAGGCGCACCCTGAGGTGCTAGACAATCGGATAGAACTCGAGGGAATTTGAGGTAAGCTCCACGCTATTTTTCAAGAATTTGGAAATGCTCCCTATGTGTGCAACTGTGTTTGGGCTAACGACGCATATTTGGTATTACAAGGCAGTCTTGATGGTACGTGCTTACTGCTAGAAAAGGATACGACTGGCAGGAAGGAATGTTCATGTTGTATCAAATTAGATTACATAAGTATGTCCAACGGCTGACATTGTGTTTTTTTTTTTCTTGGGTTTTTTCAATCTGCATGCTCTACAATCTTTTATCCTTTCGGACTACTTGGGCACACAGGTGAACTATCAAGCCACAAGCGATGAAAGCGCTTACAGTAGGCTTTATGATCTCAGCGGAACTGTGATAGATGATAGTTTTCGCTTTGTTCAAGGGCCTGAAAGTGGTATCAACCAAGCACTTATGCTGAAAGAATAGAAGCTACTATATGATGAACAGTTAACTTACAAGTATGTCCTCAGTACGCACACGCAGTGTATAGCTCAACGGGAAGTACTTTGTGCAAATTGTTCGCACATGCCGAGCGCGAGGACGATACAATACTACTCGTACTCTGACGCAATGATTATGAATGAGATGGAAATCCGATGGCATTTCGACAGATCGCACCTACAAACGCTTTGCATGCCAACTACCCTCAGCCATTACCTGATCTGGTGTACCTAAAACCTTCTCGCACATTCTGGACAGGATTCAAATTCGTGCGATAAAACTAATCGGTTATTACAAGGGGTGGTTGTGGTACAGTGGCAAACATCAACGACTGTCGAGCGGAGGGTCTGTAGTTCAAAGCCTATCCATAGCCAAAACAATTCCTATACAGAAAATTGTGCAACACAGCTGTTGTGAATGGGTGGTAATCAAAATTTCTGATGAAGGCATAACACTCGCAGTATACTACTACTTACTTAGATGGCGCTACAGTCCGTGGTGAACCTGGGCCTCAACCAACAAGCGTCTCCAGCTGGCACGGTCTTTGGCCAGCTGTTTCCAGAGCCGAACGCCCGGTTGGTTAAGATCCCCTTCCACCTGCGTGCGCCACCGATGATGCGGCCGTCCTCTGCCGCGCCTTCCTTCCGGGGTGGATTCGAAGACTCTTCGGGTCGGAGCTGTATTTTCCATGCGCTCTACATGGCCTAGCCACCTGTATCCGTAGACGTCGTACCAGGCCGATGTCGCTGTAGGTACAACCCGTAAAGTTCTTCGTTATATCTTCTTCTCCATACACCGTTTGAACAAACGGGACCGTAGATAGTGCGCAGAATTATACTCTCGAAACGACCAAGGGCATCTTCATCAGCTTTTGTTAAGGTCCAAGCCAAGGTATTATTCACATATTGTCACCTTGGTTTACCGAGAGAGGGCTCTACTTCTCAATTGCCTCTTGAGCCCAAAGAAACAGCCGTTTGGCAAGAGTGATTCTGCGTTGCATCTCAGCGATGGCGTTGTTGTCGCTGGTCATCAGTGAGCCAAGGTAGACGAATTCCATGACCACTTTTAAGTTATATCCGCCCATGGTGACGTTCTGGCCAATACGTCGGTGTTGTCCATCTCTTTTGGATGAAAGCAGATATTTGGTTTTACCCTCATTAACCTTGAGACCCATCATTGATCATTGAGGCCTCATTGACGTCTCGTTGCTCATCTCCACCAGCTCATCTCCAGCCGCTTTAAGAAGCGCGGCTGTATTAGACTTAAGTCTTGATATCGCTATTTTGACTTCGTCTAGGTCGGGTGGACTGAATTCTGTTCCCCTTTTCCTTATAGCCTCCAATAAACTTCACAACATTTTATCATGTGCCGATGATTTCACGCTTGTCAAAAGACTAGATAAAAATAACACCACAGCCAACACCCAACGGCCAACACGGTTTTTTTACGGGTACGCTGCCAAATCTCACCCTAACGAAATCAAAAGGACTTACAACGCAGCTGTAGGAATAGCCACTAATGCCTACGGAACGACTCCTACTAACCAACTTGTATTCGAAGCAGGAATGCAAGCTGCGAAAAACCTAGGATACTAATCTACCCTTAAGTTGCACAAATCCCTTCTATCCTGCGCTGATTGCCTCCTCCAGAATCCAGTATAGAACGTTCCATAGCCTTTTGTGACGAATCAACCATTCCTCATGAACCCGTTCGACCATTCCCCAGCTTTTCACCATCCTGGTTCTATCAGTCATCTTCCATGATTTCTTCCCTCAGATCCTAAAAAAAAAATGTCGGTTGTCTGTAAAGTCGGTTTACGGACTATGACTTTACGTGATAACGTCATTAGAACACATTATATGCAAACAAAACTCTATCCCACGGGCGAAATAGGTGCCTCTCTATCGCTTGTTTCGCACTCTCGCTTGCACGCTCAGCTCAGGCGGAACGTGACAATGAGTCATACTTTTTCGAAAGCAGCCTAAGTGACTGTCATTTCATTTATACCGACGGCTCGAAAATAGGAGAGAGTTCCGCCTTGTCACTTCAGAGCAGAAATGGCCTAAGGTTCCATCGTCGGCGCTGAAATAGTCGCCATCCTCAAGGCACTAGAATATACACGACGGTCTAATAAAAAATTCCCCATATTCACCGACTACCTCTCAGCTATAGATGCAATCCTTAATAACAATAACCAAACCTACTACCCCTCCCTAATAGGAGGTAGTCTTTTCTTCCTAAAAAAAAAAAAATGTGTCCTCGCCCCCACAGAGGAGAAAGATGACCGACATAAAGACGACTTCTATGATCTCCTAGGCAGAACGTATGCGCAATGTCCCAGCTATGACACCAAAATCGTTCTAGGAGATTTCAATGCGAAGCTGGGTAAGGAAGCTATCTTTTAACGGGTCATTGGAAAGCACAGCCTACACAACACCACGTCAGAAAACGGACTAAGGCTAGTGGACTTTATGGCGGGACATAATCTGGTAGTAGCAAGTACACGATTCCCACACCTCAACATCAACATAAGGGGACCTGGCGGTCTTTCGATCAATCGACAACCAACCAAATCGATCATATTGCGATCGACCGCAGACACTCCTCCAGCATCCTAGATGTCTGAACCTTTCGAGGAGCCAACATCGACTCGGATCATTACCTTGTTGCAGCCAAGGTACGGATGCGAATTTCTCGGAATCAACGGAGTCGAGTAAGAACACCAACATTTAACGTCGGAAAGCTGCAATCGCAGGAGACCGCCAGGGCCTTCGCCGATCAAGTCTCCCTCAAGCTCTCTCAGATCCCGATGCAATCTGCAGAAACCATAGAACAGCAATGGAGTCGTTGTCAAAACGCCATTAGGGAGGCAGCCTCAGATGTATTCGGTTTCGAGCCACCACCGTCAAGAAACGCCTGGTTTGATGATGAGTGCAGACAGGCCCATGTAGAGAAACAGAATGCATACATGGCCACATTGCATCGACGGACACGAGAGCTGCCCGCGAGCTCTACGAACAGAAAAGGAGGGAGGAGCATGCGCTTCTGAGAAGGTAAAACAAGGAGCACGAGAAGCGCGAGATCGAGGAGATGGAGAGATGTTACTGCAGGAACGACGTTCGAAAATCTTACCAGAAAGTAAAACGAACATGCCAAGGCTATAAAACCAGAGCGGAAGCCTGCAGGGATGAGCACGGACAACTGGTAGTGGAGTCACAGTCGATGCTGAGATTGTGAAAGGACCACTTCTGCAGACTGTATGACGGCGATGATAGTCAAAATGCCGCCGTCAGGCAGAGCGAACCATTCACAATGGACGAAGACGAAGGAGAATCCCGTCCACCCGACCAAGACGATGTTAAGATAGCGATATCGAAACTTATGTCTTATAAAGCTGCTGGAGCAGACGGACTCCCCGCGGACCTGTTTAAAGCAGCTGGCGATGAGCTGGTCAGGAACATGCACGAACTCATCTGCAAGATATGGTAGGACGAACGCATGCCCGATGAATGGAATCTCAGTATCGTTTGCCCGGTCTATAAGAAAGGAGACCCCCATGACTGCGCCAATTACAGAGGGATAAGCCTCCTGAACATCGCGTACAAGATCCTCTCTGCCGTACTGTGTAAGTACCTGAAACCGTTCGTGGACAATCGGATAGGTTCCTACCAGTGTAGTTTCAGGCCAGGAAAATCCACGATAGACCAAATATTCACACTACGGCAGATCTTGGAGAAGACCTATGAATTCCAGGTCGACACGCACCATCTTTTCGTCGACTTTAAAGCCGCGTATGACAGTGTTTATAGAGACGAGCTATACAGAGCCCTGTCATGTTTTAACATTCCTGCCAAACTCGTCAGACTGTGCAGGATGACTATGGAGAACTCTCGCTGCTCCATTAAGGTCGGAGGTGAACTAACCGACCCCTTTGATGTGAAAAAAAGGTTTGAGGCAGGGTGACGCACTGTCTTGTGATTTCCTTAACATCGTACTTGAAAAGATCGTGCGGGACTCTGCGGCCAATACAAGAGGTACGATCTACTTCAAGTCCACACAATTGCTTGCCTACGCAGATGACATTGGAAGCGGCTAAGGTGGGTCTAAGGGTAAATGGGGACAAGACCAAATATATGCTGTCATCCAAGAAAGACGCGCAACACCGACGTCTTGGTCAGAACAGACTATTTTTGAAGTAGTCAAGGACTTCGTCTATCTTGGCTCGATAGTGACAAACAGCAACGACACCAGCGCTGAGATAAAACGCAGAATTGCAAATCGCTGCTTCTTCGGGCTCAAGAGGCAATTGAGTAGTAGAGCCCTCTCTCGAAAAACTAAGGTTTCCCTCTACAGAACCTTAATCATCCCGGTCCTCCTCTACGGCGCTGAGGCTTGGACGTTATCAAAAGCGGATGAAGAGGCGCTTGGGCGTATCGAGAGGAAAATTCTGCGTGCAATCTTTGGTCCCGTTTTTGTAAACGGAGAGTGGGGGAGGAGATTCAACCAGGAACTGTACGGGCTTTACAGCGACATCGGCCTAGTTAGACATCTTCGGATCCAATGTCTAAGATGGCTAGGCCATGTAGAGCGAATGGACATCGACGCTCCGGCCCGAAGAGTATTCGACTCCAACCCCGAGGGACGACGCAGCAGAGGACGACCACCGCATTAAAGGTCGCGCGCACAGGTGGAAAGGGACCTCAACCAACTGAGCGTGCGGCACTGGAAGCGGCTGGCTGATCGGGCCGGCTGGAGAGGCTTATTGGTTGAGGCCCGTCCTCTGCTTCTTCGTCCCTCGGGGTTGGATTCAAAGACTTTCCGGGCTGGAGCTGTGGTGTCCATTCGCTCTACAGGGCCCAGCCATCTTAGGCGTTGAATCCATAGACGCCTGACTAGGCTCATGTCGTTGTACAGCCCGTAAAGTTCGTGATTGAATCTTCTCCTCCATCCCCCGTCTGCGTTTATAGGCCCAGAAATCACGCGCAAATCCGCTTTTGATAGTTTCCATGCTTCTGTGCCGTACAACAGGACCGGGATGATAAGGGTCTTATATAGAGTCGTTCGGGAGGGGGCTCTATTACTCAGTTACCTCCTGAGCCCAAAGAAACAGCGATTGGCAAGAGTGATCCTGCGTTTGATTTCGGAACTGACGTCGCTGTTCCAGGTCACTGCGGAGCCAAGGTAGACGAAGTCCTTAACTACCTCGAACTTACATCTGCCAATACAAACGTTCTGGCCAAGACGTCGGTGGTGAGCTTCCTTTTTCGATGACAGCATAGCAGTGTCAGGCATCGCCCTGCCTAAATCCTTTTTCCTCTGTAGTTGGCGCAGTCAGAGGGATCTTCTTTCTTGTGGATCGGGCAAACAATGCTGATATCTTACAGATGAGCCGGTGCATGCTCCTTACCAGCTCACCCCCAGCCGCTTTGAAGAGCTCAGCGGACTGTCTGCTGAGCCAGCAGCCTTATTCGACTTGAGTTTCGACATGGCAATCTCAACTTCGTCGAGGTCAGGGAGATGGAATTCTCTGCGATCTTCGTCGTTAAGAAATGGATCATTCTGCCTGACGGCGATATGTTGGCTGTCATCGCCGTTATACAGTCTGCAGAAGTGGTTTTTCCAAATTCTCAGCGTCGACTGCGGTTCTACTACTAGGTGTCCGTTCTCATCCTTACAGGCCTCCGTTCGGGCTGTGTTTCGTCGTGGTGGAGCTTTAAGGTCCAGTACTTCCGTTGCTGTGCTCTTCAGGGCTTGTTTGCACAGGCTCCATTGTTGCTCTACTGACTGAGTGGAGGATTGAGGTGTATCGGAGAGCTTAAGGGAGACGCGGTTGGCAAAGGCACTGGCGATCACCGGCGATAGTAGCTTTCCGACGTCATAGCTTGGTGTTCTAACTCTACTCCGCGGTGTTCGTGTTATGCGTTGACGTATCTTGGCTACTACAAGATAGTGGACTGAGTGGATGTTCGCTCCTCGGAAAGTGCGAACATCAAGAATAGTGGAGAAGTGTCTGACGTCAATCGCGCTGTGATCAATCTGGTTGGTGACTGATTGATCTGGCGACCGCCAGGTGCTTTTGTGTATATCGAGGTGTGGAAATCGTGTTCTGGCTAAAAGAAGATTTCGCCCCGTGGCATGGTCGACCAGCCTGTGTTCGTTATCGGATGCTGTGTCCGTTCAAAGATGGTTTCTTTACCCAGCTTAGCGTTAAAATCTCCTAGTATGATTTTGGTATCATTTCTGTGGCATTTGGTAGATGTTCTGTCTAGGAGATCAAGGAAATCATCTTTGATGGAGTCATCCTTGTCTTCCGTGGGGCAAAGACGCATATCAGGTTGATGTTACAGAAATTTGCCTTGATGCGGATCGTTATGAGGCGTTCACTCACATACTGGAAACTTAGGACTTTATGTCTTAGCCCACCTCTAACAACAAATCCGCATCCAAATTGTCTCTGTCATCTCTCCCTATAGCAGTCACCGTGGTAAATGTCGCCCCGGCTCATTCCATCGCATTTCCTGGATGGCGGTTATGTCCGCTTTATAGCGGTCTAGGGCGTCCGCAAGTTATTCGGCCGCACGTGGTCTGTTTAGGGACCTAACATTCCATGTACAGAACCGAAGGTCCTTGTTTGTCTTTTGTTTTCTTATAAGGGTCGTCAACAAGTCAACATAGATCCGTTCCGTTTGATGATGGGAGGCTGTTTTTTGTTTCTGAGCAATTAGTGGTTTTACGGTTATGGTTCGCTAGACCATAGCCCAACCGACACTAATCCTGTTTGGTGGCGCAGGATACTCGCCATTCGGCCTTTTCCGTCAGTAATTTCCCTTTAAGGAAATTTCCAGATGGCACCACGAGGAGGTGGAAGTAGGACCTGACTAGCAGAGCTGCAAGATGTTCGGCTGCAGAGGCTCTTATTCGCTTTTTGTCGGGCCAGCATCCGTCGGCTGGTGCAACCCCTACGAGGCCTTTGCTAGTCCTTTAGCATCTTTTCCTAAGGTCGTCCAATTCCTCAGTAGTGCTTTGATGCTGTTCACGCAGCTCGAGGTCATTTAGAGATTTGTTTACGCAATCAATGAATGTTGCACAACTTTGTTGTATTAGCGACATTTGTTGCAACAAATCATCCCGAAGCGCAACCAAGTCAGCTGAAAAACGATCTAACATGGGGGTGGTGAATTTGTTGAGTTGCTCATCCAGATCGGCAACACAGAGAGGCTTTGTTAGACCAGTAGTTGCACTTTTAGTGTTGACAGTGCAGTTCTGTCTTGGTGTTGCGACATTTACAGCTGGTGTGGTGGTAACTGGTAGTTTTTTGGAACGGGTGTTAACCGAACGTAAGCTATTTTCGAGTGACATCGAGCCAGAGTACGTTGTTAGGTGGCAGATTGAGTAACAATTACAGGATCACACGAAGGCAGATAATAACAAAAATTAAGACTCGGAATTATTAAATACGGGTTAATGAAAACAGACACTTACTTACTTACTTTGAGGGCGCTACAGTTCGGGGTGAACCAGGGCCTCAACCAACAAGCCTCTCCAGCGCGCACGATCTTTGGCCAGCCGCTTCCAGAGCCGCACGCCCAGTTGGTTGAGGTCCCTTTCCACCTGTGCGCGCCATCTTCAATGCGGTCGTCCTCTGCTGCCTCGTCCCTCGGGGTTGGAGTCGAAGACTCTTCGGGCCGGAGCGTTGATGTCCATTCGCTCTACATGGCCCAGCCATCTTAGACGTTGGATCCGAAGACGTCTACGCTGGACGAGGAGATTCAACCAGGAACTGTACGGGCTCCTGATTCAATCTACCCCTCCACTCTCCGTTTACACAAACGGGACCAAAGATTGCACGCAGAATTTTCCTCTCGAAACGCCCAAGCGCCTCTTCATCCGCTTTTGATAACGTCCAAGCCTCAGCGCCGTAGAGGACGACCGGGATGATTAAGGTTCTGTAGAGGGAAACCTTAGTTTTTCGAGAGAGGGCTCTACTACTCAATTGCCCCTTGAGCCCGAAGAAGCGGCGATTGGCAATTCTGCGTTTTATCTCAGCGCTGGTGTCGTTGCTGCTTGTCACTATCGAGCCAAGGTAGACGAGGTCCTTGACTACTTCAAAAATATAGCTGCCGAAGGTGACGTTCTGGCCAAGACGTCGGTGTTACGCGTTTTCCTTGGATGACAGCATATATTTGGTCTTGTCCCCTCTTACCCTTAGACCCACCTTAGCCGCTTCCAATGTCATCTGCGTAGGCAAGCAATTGTGTGGACTTGAAGTAGATCGTACCTCTTGTATTGGCCGCAGAGTCCCGCACGATCTTTTCAAGTACGATGTTAAGGAAATCACAAGACAGTGCGTCACCCTGTCTAAAACTTTTTTTAACATCAAAGGGGTCGGTTAGTTCACCTCCGACCTTAATGGAGCAGCGAGAGTTCTCCATAGTCATCCCGCACAGTCTGACGAGTATGGCAGGAATGTTAAAACATGACATGGCTCTATATAGCTCGTCTCTATAACTACTATCATACTCGGCTTTAAAGTCGACAAAGAGATGGTGCGTGTCGACCTGGAATTCATGGGTCTTCTCCAAGATCTGCCGTAGTGTAAATATTTGGTCTATCGTGGATTTTCCTGGCCTGAAACCACACTGGTAGGAACCTATCCGATTGTCCACGAACGGTTTCAGGTACTTACACAGTACGGCAGAGAGGATCTTGTACGCGATGTTCAGGAGGCTTATCCCTCTGTAATTGGCGCAGTCATGGGGGTCTCCTTTCTTATAGACCGGGCAAACGATACTGAGATTCCATTCATCGGGCATGCGTTCGTCCTACCATATCTTGCAGATGAGTTCGTGCATGTTCCTGACCAGCTCATCGCCAGCTGCTTTAAACAGGTCCGCGGGGAGTCCGTCTGCTCCAGCAGCTTTATAAGACATAAGTTTCGATATCGCTATCTTAACATCGTCTTGGTCGGGTGGACGGGATTCTCCTTCGTCTTCGTCCATTGTGAATGGTTCGCTCTGCCTGACGGCGGCATTTTGACTATCATCGCCGTCATACAGTCTGCAGAAGTGGTCCTTTCACAATCTCAGCATCGACTGTGACTCCACTACCAGTTGTCCGTGCTCATCCCTGCAGGCTTCCGCTCTGGTTTTATAGCCTTGGCATGTTCGTTTTACTTTCTGGTAAGATTTTCGAACGTCGTTCCTGCAGTAACATCTCTCCATCTCCTCGATCCCGCGCTTCTCGTGCTCCTTGTTTTACCTTCTCAGAAGCGCATGCTCCTCCCTCCTTTTCTGTTCGTAGAGCTCGCGGGCAGCTCTCGTGTCCGTCGATGCAATGTGGCCATGTATGCATTCTGTTTCTCTACATGGTCCTGTCTGCACTCAACATCAAACCAGGCGTTTCTTGACTGTGGTGGCTCGAAACCGAATACATCTAAGGCGGCCTTCCTAATGGCGTTTTGACAATGACTCCATTGCTGTTCTGTGGTATCTGCAGATTGCATCGGGACCTGAGAGAGCTTGAGGGAGACTTGATCGGCGAAGGTTCTGGCGGTCTCCTGCGATTGCAGCTTTCCGACGTTAAATTTTGGTGTTCTTACTCGACTCCGTTGGTTCCGAGAAATTCGCATCCGTAGCTTGGCTGCAACAAGGTAATGATCCGAGTCGATGTTGGCTCCTCGAAAGGTTCGGACATCTAGGATGCTGGAGGAGTGTCTGCCGTCGATCCCAATATGATCAATTTGGTTGGTTGTCGATTGATCGAAAGACCGCCAGGTCCCCTTATGGATATTGAGGTGTGGGAATCGTGTACTTGCTACTACCAGGTTATGTCCCGCCATAAAGTCCACTAGCCTTAGTCCGTCTTCTGACGTGGTGTTGTGTAGGCTGTGCTTTCCCATTACCCGTTCAAAGACAGCTTCCTTACCCAGCTTCGCATTGAAATCTCCTGGGACGATGTTGGTGTCATAGCTGGGACATTGGGCATACGTTCTGCCTTGGAGATCATAGAAGTCGTCTTTATGTCGGTCATCTTTCTCTACTGTGGGGGCGTGGACACATTATAAACTTAAATTGCCGAGACTGGTCTTGATGCGGATAGTTATGCGGCGCTCGTTTACATACTGGGAGCTTTAGACTTTTTTCCTGAGTCTGCCTCGAACAACAAATCCGCATCCGAATAAGCATTGTTTACTTTCTCTGGAGCAGTTTCCGTAGTGTATATCACAGTTTTTCATCCGCTTCTTGCCTGGCCCATCGCACTTCTGGGAGCGCGGTTATGTCTGCCTTATAGCAGTCCAAAGAATTGACCAGTTGTTCGGCTGCATCTGGTCTGTTGAGGGACCTAACATTCCAGGTGCAGATCCGAAATTCGTTTCCTTTTTGACGTTTGCGGGGGTCGTCAACATGTAATCCGTCCGTATCCGAGGCTATTGGTTGTCTCTGTTAGCCCTAAGCGCAACCCCCAACCTGGAGGGCCAGGTTCCTCTTCCCCCAGGCACAAGGGGTCGAGTCGTTTCACACATAGGTTCACTACCTGGCGGATGCTATCCAGGGGAGGCCACGCGGAGGCTGTGTGTCAACTTGGATTGAGCAGGGACAGAGATCGAAGCTGGCGTTTGCCAAGTTAAACGCGATCAACTTCTTTGCTCTGTTTGCTCGCTCCCTTCTTCTTTGGTGGCGTTACAGTCCATGAAGGACCAGAGCCAAGTTCTCTCAATCACCCATGTTGTGTGTGATTTATTTTTCACACAGGTGAAAGGGACCAACAGTTTAATGCCGATTCCGAACGGCGTGAGTCGAGAAGCTTTTTCCAGGCAAGTTATACTACGGGGGGCTCAGCCAGTACCCCGCCGAGGAGGGACACCGCGAAATAAATATTCGATGGCGTTGGTGTTATCGGGATCCGAACTCGCTCATCGTGCGTCAGCGTCCAATACACTAACCACTGCGCCACGGCGCCCCTTCTAATTATTAAGAGCATTTTGAGTAAATCGAAAGTCGGAAAGGACTCGAATAATATTCAACCAATCTTTTTAGCCTCCACTAACATGCAAAGCCAATTGGGTAACGGCTTCAGGCATCCTCTCGACATGTATCCTCTCAACACTAGTGTCCATCGGTTTTATTTACGACGAGGGAAAAAAGAAACCCGTCCACCCACTTTTTAGGCTGCAGTTAACCTTTTTTAATCTTTGTCTTTTGTATCGTAGGCATCTTAATACCGAGCACAGCTTAGATGATCGTTCCACCGCGCAAGCTCGTGTTCAAATGCAGGTCGTTTCCCAGCTTGAGGTGCACTTGCAGAAAGAGCGCGATCGTCTCCAAGCAATGATGCACCACCTCTACTTGGCCAAGTATTTCTTATCGTCCGACAAAAGGGACTATAAGGTACCTAAGGGGCAGCTCTTCTTTTGTTTAACCTAACTGCTTATCTTTTTCTCTCTCTCCCTGTTTATTCGCAGGACAACGAAGCATCTTACAACATAGCTTGTCCATCAAATTTAAAAAACCCGGTATTGCCAGTACTATTAAACTCACCAATGTTGAACAGTTCAAACATATCACCCATTAGGAAGCGAATCAGTGACAAGAATCCCCTGTCGATAGCAGGTGGTAAGTGTTGACTAAAAACGTATTGCGATTGGAACTCGATTCCTGTGTATGATATATTCCAATGAGCCATACATACATACGAAGATGCCTTGGGTCATCGGGTTCCTTAGATTTTGTTCTGCAGTCTTTTTCGCTCTTATTTTCTTTACAAATTGTTATAATAGGTCTACCGTATATGCTAGAGAGGGCCGGCTTAGACGTACAACAAGGTAAGTGAACGAAACATTCATTCGATTTTTAGTTTGTAAATAAGTTTGAAGACATCCAAACAGAATTAGGATGAACCTAAGGCATTTGCTTTTGTTTTTCATCACATTATCAAAAAAAAAAAATAAAAATTATGGGAAAAAGGTTTGCAGCTAGGATTAATATATCCAGGACACAATAGGGATCAAAACTTGAAAGTGTATTATTGGTTGTGGGATATGATAGAAAGTTAAATTCACAACAATTGAATTTGTTGCAACATTTGATATCTTATCCTATCAGGATGGAACTGGAGGGGAAAAGCAATCGTACGAAAGGGTTTGCAGCAATGATTAACTAAACATGGAGGATCTGAGCTTGAGCTATAGTTGCCTTTCATCCTTGACGGTCCCGGGCACGCTGCTTCCAGTTATCAAGACCAAGATGTCTTACATCCGCGATTAATTGGTCTTTATATCGGAGGTTCGGTCTTCCTCTTCTTCTCGAACTAGGAGGCTCGGAGTCGAAGACCCTCTTAGCTGGCGCGTTGATGTCCTTGCGCTCGATGTGGTCGAGCCAGTGTAGTCGATGGATCTTTGCCTTGTGGACTACATTCACATCTTTGTACAGCGCGTAGAGTTCGCGGTTGTGTCTTCTTCTCCATTCACCTTCCTCACAGACAGGACCAAATATCCGACGCAGAATTTTTCTTTCGAAGGAACCCAAAATCAGCCCGTTGTCCTGCTTATAGTCCAGCTTTTAGCTCCGTACAGCAAGACTGGCAGAATGAGCGTTTTGTAAAGCATGACTTTGGTCTTTCGAGTGAGGAGTTTTGACCCCAGTTGTTTGGACCAGCCGAAGTAGCAGCGGTTGCCAAGGGCGACTCTATGCCGGATCTCCACTGTGGTGTCATTTGTGGAATTTACGTTTGCCCCGAGGTAGACAAACTCCTTAACTACCTCGAAATCGTAGCTGTCAATTGTTATATTTTGTCCCAGGTGGTGAGCGACGGATTGGTTTTTGCTTGACAGCATGTATTTCGTTTTGTCCTCATTGATCTTAAGACCAACTCGTTTCGCCTGTTCTTCAATCGCCGTGAATGCTTCCACAATGCCACGGCGAGAACACGCGATGATGTCGATATCATCCGCGTATCCTAGAAGCTGGATGGACTTGTAGAATATAGTGCCTTCCCTGTTGACGCCTGCCCGTCGCACTATCTGCTCCAGCACCAGGTTGAAGAAGTGACATGACAGCGCATCTCCTTGCCGAAATCCGGTGCATGTTTCGAATGGTTCCGAGGTCCTAGAACCGAGTTGCACGGTGCATCGCGTGTTTTTTAGCGTGGCGCGACACAACTGGATCAGTTTTATTGGGATCCCGAATTCGGCCATCGCCCCAAACAGTTCTTCACGATGAACGCTGTCGTATGCGGCTTTGAAATCGATGAAAATGTGGTTTCGATTCGAAACTCGTTGGTCTTTTCCAGGACTTGTCGAAGTGTGAACATTTGGTCTATAGTCGATTGGCCGGGCCGGAAGCCGCACTGGTACTTGCCGATTAGTGCGGTACAAAATGGCTTTTGATGTTCACACAATACGCTGGACAGGATCTTGTATGCGACATTGAGCAGGGATATACCTCTATAGTTCTTGCAAGAGGTAGGATCGCCTTTTTTGTGGATGGGGCATATAGAGCTGGTATTCCAGTCGTCGGGCATGCTCTCATCTTCCCAAAATCTGCACATGATCTGGTGCATGTTCCCTACCAGAACATCGCCGCCAGACTTGAAGAGCTCTGATGGCAAGACATCTGAACCTGCGGCCTTGTTGTTCTTCAGCTTCTGAATAGCTGTGCCGACTTCTTCGATGCTGGGTGGGAGGACTCGTTAAGCAGCTGCTGGAAATGCTGCTTAAATACATCCACTATTCCCTGCGGGTTGGTGACAAGATTACCCTCGCAGTTTCGAAGAGTCTGGGTGCCCTTTTTGAAGCCTCCTGCAAGGCCCTTGGCTTTCTTGTAAAAGGCTCGTGTTTTATGCTTATCCCTAGACTCCTCGATATCCTTGAGCTGGGAGGCTGTGAAGATTCTTTTCTTTTGTCGCAGTAGTTTTTTCTCCTCCCTTCTTCTGGCTCGGTACTCTTCTTGCGCTGCCCTGGTTTTCCTCTGCAACGCCTTTTGGTACGCCTCATCGGTTGCTGCCTTTTTCTGCTCATACTTGCCATCATACCACGGGAACACTAAGGTGGTTTCGGCTACTTCCTGAATGGCTGAGCGGCAATGCAGCCACACATTTTTGGCATTTGTGTTCGAGGTAGGCATACCGTATAGTCTTTCGCTCAGCTGCTCCCTGAAGACTCTGGTAACCTCCGGTGTGCTCAGGCGCCCAATAACGTACCTCCTCCTGATGGGCTGGTGCAGCTTTCTGACATTGGACAGTTGAGCTCTGAATCTTGCTGCTACGAGGAAGTGGTCAGAGTCGACATTTGCCCCTCTGAATGTTCGCACATTCAGCATGTTTGACGAGTGCCTTGCGTCAATGAGCACATGGTCGATTTGGTTGGCGGTTCGACCGTCCGAAGATCGCCAGGTTGCTGTGTGGATTCGCTTGCGAGGGAATCTTGTGCTACTTATCACCGCATTACGAGCTGTCGCAAGGTCCGTGAGTCGGAAGCCGTTATCTGTTGTTGTATCGTGGAGTCTGTGCTTTCCGATCAATCCGCCAAGGGTGTTCTCCTTGACGATTTTGGCGTTGAAGTCCCCGAGCACGATTTTAACATCATACTCCGGACAAGCTCCGTAGGCGTTGCTGATGTTATAAAATCTGCCTCTGATGCGGTCACAGCCAGGCGATCTCTTATAGGCTTAAAGTCGATGACCTTTGACCTTAACCGCATTCCCACGACAAATCCGCATCCCAGTAAGTGCAATCTTACGTTTGCTATCCAGCGTATTTCCTGGACTGCAGTAATGTCCGCCTTGTACTGCGTGAGGATTCTTTCTAGTTTATGAGCAGCTCCGGGAGTGTACAGGGTTTTGACATTCCAGGAGCATACTCGCAAATCGTGTTCCTTTTTCGTGCGTTGTCGTCGTCGAGTATCCGTCCGTGTATCCGAGGCATCTTGCTCATTCATAACTTCATGTTTTTTTTCCGTGGGCGGAATGGCACAACCGCCATTCTGATCGGGTTTTTTTTCGCTGCATACGTTTGTTCACCTCCCAACGGTTGTTGAAGAGGCTGTCCAGAGGGCGTCGCGAGGAGGCCATGTGTCAACTCGTCCCGGGCATTTAAATAGGGATCGTTGCTGGCATCTCGCCAGGTTGAGAGCGATCAACAACTTTAGCCTGTATGCCCGAGCCCATGCCCTCCAAGGTATTTATAATTGGTTGTTCGTTATTATAGAAAAAAGGGTTGCAGCTAGGATTAATACATCAAAGACGCAATGGGGAGCTTTGCTACTGGTTGTGGGATATTGTCGAATAACCTTAGATCAGTATGTGACCAAGGGGATGAAGATCATGTCTGTTGTATGGGAGATCCCCTTAAATATTTATTTTATTCTGTATTTTTTGTTATAGCGGCAACAGAAGTACATCATTTGAGAAAAAGTCAAATGACTACCTATCACGGTTCATGAGATACAGCCTGACGGACGGACGAACAGCGAAGTCGTAGTGATAGGGTCATCCAAAGTCGTGTAAAAATAATCGAAAAATGTGTTTTCCCTGAGATGTTTACTTGGGCGATTCCTTGGTTTTCTCAGTTTATTTTAATCCACAAATAAATTCATTTTTCATTGATCGATTTTTGAAAACATGGCGCAAACTGTAGCCACCACCGTACCACAAACAGATTGTATCTTTAGCGCAACTATGCCCGCGTACATTTTATTGTTTTGTTTGCTGTTATGTATTGGTTTTCCATTCGTTTTTGTTTATTTTAGTACTTAGCCAACGAAAGTTAAGTGGCAAAGGATAGGGTCAAGCTGGTCTTCTTACGGCCGTGCCCAGAAATGATTGTCTTATTAATCATACAATGTTTAGAGAAGTCGACAGGTGCATGTCTGCCTCGTTATCCGACGAACATATCCTTACTTATGTATATAGTAATGCAATTCAATAGTGTTATTGTTGAGGAATAGCTGTGTGTTAAAACTAGACAGGGCTTTGTATAGCTCATCTCTATACACGCTGTCATATGCAGCCTTGAAATCGACGAAGAGGTGGGGAGTGTCGATTTGGTATTCCTCCAAGATCGGCCGTAGCGTAAATATTTGGCCTATTGTGGATTTACCTGGCCACACTGATAAGAGCCGATCAGGTTATCCACAAACGGTTTCAGGCATTCACACAATACGGCGAGAAGATCTTATATGCGATGTTAAGGAGACTTATTCTCCTATAGTTGGCGCAGGTATAGGGGTCTCCTTTCTTATGGACGGGGCAAACGATGTTGAGATTTCATTCGTCGGGCACGCTTTCCTCCGACCAAACCTTGCAAATGAGATGGTGCATGCACCTTACCACCTCATCTCCAGCCGCCTTAAGAAGCTCAGCAGACAGGCCGTCTGCGCCCGCGGCATTATTAGACTTAAGTCTTGGTATCGCTATTTTGACTTTGTCTAGGTCGGGTGGACTGAATTCTATTACATCGTCGTCCATTACGAATGGCTCGTTCTGCGTGACAGCGGTATCTTGGGTGTCATCGCCGTTATACAGTCTGCAAAAGTGGTCTTTCCAAATCCTCAGCATATACTGCGACTCTACTACCAGTTCTCCATTTTCAGCCATGCAGGCCGCCGCTCTGGCTTTGTAGTCATGGCATGTTCGTATTACCTTATAGTAAAACTTACGGGCGTCATTCCTGCGGAAGCATCTCTCCATCTCCTCGGTCTCACGCTTTCCGTGCTCTCCGTCACTTCAAATTCAACCACCACCATAATGGCATGAAACATTTGCTGGGAACTATAACCAAAGTGAAAATTCAGTCGAGTTCCTCTCGAATCTTATCTTGGACAACCACCCCTAGAGAGTAGTGAACGAGCATCTACGACCCAAGCAATCTGCCCTTCGCCCAAGTTGTATGGCATAACATAATTAATAAAACCGGCCAAGTGCGAGTCGGACTCGCCCACAAATATGAAAGAGACTATGTATGTTACCTCATCAGTCATCACATTAAATCACATTTTTTGCATGATGACAGATCTTGTTTGCAGGCAGGTTATCGGCATATTACTTTCTTACTTACTTACTTACTTATCAGGCCTGCGATCCATGGAGGATCTGAGCCTGAGCTATAGCTGCCTTCCATCCTTGACGGTCCCGGGCACGCTGCTGCCAGTTGTCAAGACCAAGATGTCCTACATCCGCGATTACTTGGTCTTTAGACCGGAGGTTCGGTCTTCCTCTTCTTCTCGAACCAGGAGGCTCGGAGTCGAAGACCCTCTTAGCTGGAGCGCTGATGTCCATGCGCTCGATGTGGCCGAGCCAGTGTAGTCGACGGCTCCTTGCCTTCCGGACTACATCCACATCTTGGTACAGCTCGTAGAGTTCGCGGTTGTGTCTTCTTCTCCATTCACCTTCCTCACAGACAGGACCAAATATCCGGCGCAGAATTTTTCTTTCGAAAGAACCCAAAATCAGCTCCACTGTCCTGCTTATCGTCCAGCTTTCGGCTCCGTACAGCAAGACTGGCAGAATGAGCGTTTTGTAAAGCATGACTTTGGTCTTTCGAGTGAGGAGTTTTGACCCCAGTTGTTTGGACCAGCCGAAGTAGCAGCGGTTGCCAAGGGCGACTCTATGCCGGATCTCCACTGTGGTGTCATTTGTGGAATTTACGTTTGCCCCGAGGTAGACAAACTCCTTAACTACCTCGAAATCGTAGCTGTCAATTGTTATATTTTGTCCCAGGTGGTGAGCGACGGATTGGTTTTTGCTTGACAGCAAGTATTTCGTTTTGTCCTCATTGATCTTAAGACCAATTCGTTTCGCCTGTTCTTCAATCACCATGAATGCTTCCACCATGTCACGGCGAGAACACGCTATGATGTCGATGTCATCCGCGTATCCTAGCAGCTGGATGGACTTGTAAAAGATAGTGCCTTCCCTGTTGACGCCTGCCCGTCGCACTATCTGCTCCAGCACCAGGTTGAAGAAGTCACATGACAGCGCATCTCCTTGCCGAAATCCGGTGCATGTTTCGAATGGTTCCGAGGTCCTAGAACCGAGTTGCATGGTGCATCGCGTGTTTTTTAGCGTGGCGCGACACAACTGGATCAGTTTTACTGGGATCCCGAATTCGGCCATCGCCCCAAACAGTTCTTCACGATGAATGCTGTCGTATGCGGCTTTGATATCGATGAAAAGATGGTGTGTATCGATTCGAAACTCGTTGGTCTTTTCCAGGATTTGTCTAAGTTTGAAAATTTGGTCTATAGTTGATTTGCCGGGCCGGAAGCCGCACTGGTAGCTGCCGATTAGTGCGGTGCAATATGGTTTTAGACGTTCACACAATACGCTGGACAGGATCTTGTATGCGACATTGAGCAGGGATATACCTCTATAGTTCTTGCAAGAGGTAGGATCGCCTTTTTTGTGGATGGGGCATATAGAGCTGGTATCCCAGTCGTCGGGCATGCTCTCATCTTCCCGAATTCTGCAGATGATCTGGTGCATGCTCCCTACCAGAACATCGCCGCCAGCCTTGAAGAGCTCTGATGGCAAACCATCTGAGCCTGCGGCCTTGTTGTTCTTCAGCTTCTGAATAGCTGTGCCGACTTCTTCTATGCTGGGTGGGAGGACTACTTCAGCGGCTGGAGCTGGGATTTCCTCGGTCCCTACCACTCTCTCTTGGTCATGCTCGTTAAGCAGCTGCTGGAAGTGCTGCTTAAATACATCCACTATTCCCTGCGGGTCGGTGACAAGATTACCCTCGTAGTTTCGGAGAGCCAGGGTGCCCTTTTTGAAGCCTCCTGCAAGGCCTTTGGCTTTCTTGTAAAAGGCTCGTATTTTATGTTTATCCCTAGACTCCTCGATATCCTTGAGCTGGGAGGCTGCGAAGATTCTTTTCTTTTGTCGCAGTAGTTTCTTCTCCTCCCTTCTTCTGGCTCGGTACTCTTCTCGCGCTGCCCTGGTTTTCCTCTGCAGCGCCTTTTGGTACGCCTCGTCGGTTGCTGCCTTTTTCTGCTCACAATCGCCATCATACCACGGGTTTCTTGTCGGGGGTGGTAGGTATCCTAATGTGGTTTCGGCTACTTCCTGAATGGCTGAGCGGCAATGCAGCCACATATTATTGGCATTTGTGTTCGACGTAGGCATACGGTAGAGTCTTTCGCTCAGCTGCTCCCTGTAGACTCTGGCAACCTCCGGTGTGCTCAGGCGCCCAATGTCGAACCTCCTCCTGATGGGCTGGTGCAGCTTTCTGACATATGACAGTCGAGCTCTGAATCTTGCTGCTACGAGGAAGTGGTCAGAGTCGACATTTGCCCCTCTGAATGTTCGCACATCCAGGATGTTTGACGCGTGCCTTGCGTCAATGAGCACATGGTCGATTTGGTTGGCGGTTCGACCGTCCGGAGATCGCCAGGTTGCTGTGTGGATTCGCTTGCGAGGGAATCTTGTGCTACTTATCACCGCATTACGAGCTGTCGCAAAGTCAGCGAGTCGGAAGCCGTTATCTGTTGTTGCATCGTGGAGGCTGTGCTTTCCGATCACTCCGCCAAGGGTGTTTTCCTTTCCGATTTTGGCATTGAAGTCCCCGAGCACGATTTTTACATCGTACTCCGGACAAGCTCCGTAGGCGTTGTCCAGGAGGTCATAGAAGTCCTCCTTGATAGGGTCTTCAGCCTCGTCGGTAGGGGCGTGTGCACATATATGGCTGCTGTTATAAAATCTGCCTCTGATGCGGATCACAGCCAGGCGATCACTTATAGGCTTAAAGTCGATGACCTTAACCGCTTTCCCACGACAAATCCGCATCCCAGTAAGTGTAACCTTTTGTGACAGCTGTAATAAATGTCGCAATTTTTCTCTCTAATCATACCGTTTCCTATCCAGCGTATTTCCTGGACCGCAGTAATATCCGCCTTGTACTGCGTGAGGATTCCTTCTAGTTTATGAGCAGCTCCGGGAGTGTACAGGGTTCTGACATTCCAGGAGCATACTCGCAAATCGTGTTCCTTTTTCGTGCGTTGTCGTCGTCGAGTATCCGTCCGTGTATCCGAGGCATCTTGCTCATTCATAACTTTTAGGTTTTTTACGTGGGCGGATTGTCGGGGTTTTTTTCGCTGCATACGTTTGTTCACCTCCCAACGGTTGTTGAAGAGGCTATCCAGAGGGCGCCGCGAGGAGGCCGTATGTCAACTTGACCCGGGCATTTAAACAGGGATCGTTGCTGGCATCTCGCATATTACTTTGCTGATCAATAATCTCCATGATGAGATAGTTGATCATCAAAGTGTCCATTGAATTCACATCAATTATCTTACTTGACAGCAACGATGTGAAAAGGTGAATAACAATAATGGGAAATGTGGGAAAAAGGTTTGCAGCTAGGATTAATTCATCAAAGACACAAAAGAGATCAAAACTGGGAAGTTTGCTACTAGTGGTGGGATATTGTCGACTAACCTTAGTTCAGTATGTGACCAAGGGGATTTTTTGGATGAAAATCATGTCTGTTGTATGGGAGCCCCCCTTAAATATTAATTTTGTTCTGTTTTTGGTATTTGTCGTGGCAGCGGTAACAGAAATACATCATCTGTGAAACTATCACGGTTTATGAGATACAGCCTGGTGAAAGACGGACGGACGGACGGACAGCGAAGTCTTTTTTTTTGTTTGTTGAAGGCTTCTGCTATCCGCTGGAGCACTCAGACGCAATCACTGGTCCATTGTACTCCAGCGAAGTCTTAGTAAAAGGGTTCCGTTTTACATTTGGGTACGGAACCCTAAAAACAGATGACTTAGAGCAACTTACGGGCAGTACGATCTTGATTGAAACAAAGTCAAGATAGGGGGAAGAGAATATTGCAATAAGGGTTGAGTCGATCGTGTTTGGGGCGGTTATTAAACGCCCCGACACGGTTGAGAAATTCGTCGCGGTAGACGTCAAAATTTGATGGGAATAGTTCTGTATAGGTTAACAAAAGGCGAGAAAAGGTAGAAAAAGGTGGGGAAAAATAAAAAGGGACAATCAGGCTGATGGCTCGGTGTCAATTTTAGCAAGTGATAACAAAACTAGTTTATCCTGTGATGTCCTAAATTATTTGCAGTCCGTGTTTCTTATTCATTGCGCTTACGTGCATATGTAGGTCTATTTTAAAGCGGCTCCTTTCATTTCAGAAATACAGCGAAATCGTGAATTTTATAAAAACGCTGACGTACGGCCACCTTTTACATATGCATCACTAATAAGACAAGTAAGTATCGAGTCCTTAATTTCAGTTTGCCGATTCTTCAAACTAAATAATCACTTGATCACCAGTTTCTCAAATTTACGCTGATTGTACCGAGAGTATCGTATCGAGTATACATATGTCATTTTCGAAAAAAAAAAAAAAACAAAAACTATTTTCAAAGCCTCTAATTCAATATCTCTTCTATTCGTCCTTTTCAGTCGATTATAGAATCGCCGGAGAAGCAATTGACTCTGAATGAAATCTATAATTGGTTTCAAAATACGTTCTGTTACTTTCGGAGAAACGCAGCTACATGGAAGGTAAGGACTGAGTCTTAACCCCTGAAAAGCTATGTACATGTTACCTAAAGTTAACGAATAGATTAAAAACCTAAATACGGCATTATATTAAAAAAAAAAAAAAAAAAAAAACATCCGAAACCAAATAATAACTGAAAATCATTTCCTTGCGATTGATTTCCCAACTAAGGTCAAAGCTAAGACGTACGAGGAGCGGGTGCTAGAGTGATGAGTTTATGAATGACTTTCGAGCCTTTTCTGTTTTTTTTTTTTTTTTCGTTTTTTTTTTTTGCTGATCGACTCCCGCTTCAATTTGGTTAATTAGTTTTTGTATTGTTGGTCCCTTTATTGCATTGCCGTATTTCTTTATTATTTATTATCTAAGACCATTAAACAGATTTTTTTTACTCAAGAAAACAAGAATTTATATGTATCCATATGTGAAACTAAACACAGAATGCAGTACGACATAATTTATCGCTACATAAGTGTTTCATGCGAGTTGAGAACGTTAAGGGCGCGGTTTGGACAGTCGATGAAATAGAGTTCTATAAGCGGCGACCGCAACGGTCCAATGCAGCGACAACAGCCTTTACTGGGAATCCGAACTTCGGGTACGTTTAATTCAGCAACATTGGCTGGATATAGCGGTACAGCAATTACATACATTACATTGTTTGGCCGTCGATCAAGGACAATATTATTTCTATGATCAAACTCCTTTTCTACTTATTTTTCACTTTTTTTCAATATGAATCTTTCATTTTTTGGGGAATTTATTTAAAATTACCGTTAATTCATTCATTCATTTACTTTACCATTTTACGATCCTTTGGTGTTGGTTTGTGCGTGTTGTCTGAGAGCGATCGAGTGTGCACCGGATTACGTGTGTCTGTGTAATGTGTGATTTTCTATTAGCCGGCTCGGCGGCGTGTGTTTGTGATTAATATGGCCAAAACGAATCCTAATAAATGCTGTGTTTGCTTATAAACCCCGGGTGTGGATTGAAATTAGTATTTTCCGTATCTTCTCATTTATCGTAGTAATTTAATAATTACATACAAACTTTTTTTTTTATGTACATATACAGTGTTGGAAAAAATAATCGAAACAACGGTTTACGTAGCGCTGAGCTTTCAAAAACTGCATATAACTACGCTGGCCCTACACCATTTCCATATCTAAAGGGTCCGCCAAATAATTTTTTTTTTTTTTTTTTTTGAAAATGCTATAAAAAAACCGGCGAGTCGGACTCGCGCACGAAGGGTTCCGTACCATCTGTATATATAAATATGAAAGAGACTATGTATGTTACCTGGGCGCTGGGCATTTTCATCGACATTGAGGGAGCTTTTGATAACGCAACTTTTGACAGCATGTGTAACGCTGCCAGACATCATGGCGTGGATGATGCACTGGTCCTTTGAATCAAAGCAATGCTCATGCACAGGACATTGACCGCTGATGCAGGCCTCGACCAGTGTGTCAAATCTGGCGTAAACAGGGGCTGCCCTCAAGGTGGCGTCCTGTCTCCGCTGTTATGGTGCATGGTGGTCGATTCCCTGCTTGATGCTCTCAATGCCTCTGGAATCTACGCCCAGGCCTATGCGGATGACGTCGCCATTCTTTCTGTCGGCTCATGTTTGGCGACTGTCCGTCGTAAAGCACAGGCGGCGCTAAATGTGATCGATGATTGGTGTACCAGTAATGGGCTGTCAGTCAATCCTCTTAAGACCGATGTCGTTCTCTTTACGAGAAGGAGGAAAAATACTGACATGACTCAGCTGGTACTAAAAGGCACTTCCATCCCGATATCCAAGGAGGCTAAGTATCTAGGAGTCATCTTAGATAGTAAGCTTCTCTGGTCAAAACATGTTGAGACAAAAAACCACCAAAGCGCTGTCAGCTTTCTGGCAATGCAAAGGAGCTTTTGGCAAAACATGGGGCTTATCGCCGGCAAAGGTCCTTTGGATCTACACGGCAATGATAAGACCTATAATCTCATATGCATCGGTTGTCTGGTGGAACAGACTAAAACGCAAACACGTCGTAGCCTCTTTCACCAAACTTCAAAGAACGGTTTGTCTCAGCTGCACGGGGGCTTTCCCCAGCACGCCGGGCGCTGCTCTAGATGTTATGATGAACCTTCCACCTCTTGATATATTTATCAGAGGGTGTGCTCTGAAAGCCATGTCTCGTCTGAAGAGAAATGGCTTTTGGTACAACTCGCATAGGAATAACGGTGTGCTTGCGCAAGAATTGTCCTGCGACCCCTGTCTCATGGACATGCCTTCTGACGCACTGACGCCCGTTATCCTATTGCGTCGTAATTTCACAGTCGAGTTTCCATGGCGTCAGGATTGGCTATGGCCGGATACTGAACCTGGAAAGGACAGTCTTCGCATTTTCACGGATGGCTCCAGATCTGGGCGGGGGTCCGGTGCTGGGGTCTTCTTTGAGCGCGAAAACATCCGACTGCACTTCTCCTTAGGAAAATATGCGTCTGTCTTCCAATCAGAGATATACGGAATCCTAATGGCCATGCACTATGTTGTGAAGCACAGGTGGAAGGGGGAAAGCGTATGCGTATGTAGTGACAGCCAAGCTGCACTAAAAGCTGTGTGTAACCCCTTAACTAGCTCCAAATTAGTGCTTGAACTCAAGTCCTTCTTGAACAGAGTCGGCAGACTAAATTCATTAAGGCTTGTATGGGTTCCAGGCCACTCTGGGATCCCAGGAAATGAGACCTCTGACGAACTCGCTAGAATGGGTTCAGAGGAGAGCTTCTCAGGACCTGAACCCGCTCTAGGTCTACCTACATCCACGGTAAATTCCTACATTAACGATTGTGTATTTAACACACACAACCGTAGATGGAGGGATTGTCCGGGTTGCAGGATGACTAAGCGCGTATGCCCTGATGTCTGCAAAAAATCTGCAGCATTCCTCCTGTCTTTAAGGAGAATCGACTGCAGAAGGCTTGTGGGAGTTATCACGGGCCATTACACTTTTGCCAAGCATCTCTACGTGCTCGGCATCAGTGAGACGCCTACCTGTGCTGCATGTGGCGAAGAGGAGGATGATACTGCAGAGCATTTCCTCTGTTATTGTCCCGCCTTTGCTCGCATACGGTGGCGCACCCTTGGAGCCGACGTGGTGTGTGCCGAATCCCTTAGCTCTACATCACTGAAGCTCCTTCAAATTTTTCTCCGGAAAACGGAGAAAATACAGTAATGTAAGGTGTCTGTCTGGAGTACAATTGACCAGTGATTGCGTCTGAGTGCTCCAGCGGATAGCCGAAGCCTTCAACAAACAAAAAAAAAAAAAAAAAAAAATGTATGTTACCTCATCAAATGACAGATCTTGGTTGCAGGCAGGATTTTTTGGATGAAAATCATGTCTGTTGTATGGGAGCCCCCCCCCCCCTTAAATATTCATTTTGTTCTGTTTTTAGTATTTGTCGTGGTAGCGGCAACAGAAATACATCATCAGAATTACAGTGAAAATTTCAACTGTCTAACTATCACGGTTTATGAGATACAGCCTGGTGACAGACGGCCGGACGGACGGACGGACAGCAAAGTCTTAGTAATAGGGTTCCGTTTTACCTTTGGGTACGGTACCCTAAAAAACTACTGAATATTTTCTCAAATTTCTTTTTTTTTATTTGAAAGTACAATCCTTCCGGTTAATAATGGAAAATAATTTCATTCAAATTGCTGCCTCGGCTGGCCATGCAGTAGCCTATACCATCGGTCCAGTTTTAAAGCACATTATCGATTGTGTGCAGCTGTATTTCACCAATGGCTTCACGAATATTGTCCTTTAAAGCGTCAATTGTCTCTAGCTTGTCGGCGTAACACTTGTCTTTGACGGCATCCCACAAATAATAGTCCAACGGTGTCAAATCGCAGCTCCGAGGTGGCCAAACGACATCAGCTCTGCGGCTGATAATGCGATCTTCAAAAACAGGGCGCAAAACATCGAGTGTAGCTTCGGCTGTGTGGCACGTATTAGCGCCATCCTGTTGTAACCAAATGTTTCCAATATCCTCCTCTTCAATTTTTGTGAACAAAAATTCGTTCAACATGACCCATTGACTGTAACGGCCACTCCATTGACTGTAACGGCCACTCCTTGCTCATTTTCGAAGAAAAATTACCAAATTATGCCTCTGGACCAAAATCCGCACCAAACAGTGGCTCGTTTTGGGTGCACTGGCTTTTCAATGTATGCGTGCGGGTCTTCTGTGCCCCCAAATACGACAATTTTGCTTGTTTACATACCCGCCAAGCCAAGATCAAAATGAGCTTCATCTGAAAAGATGTGGTTTTTTTTTTTTGGCAAAATCGGCATCTTCTGTAAGTCGATCGCAGGCCGAAGCTTAGCGAAGCGAAAACGCATTGGATGGTCAGTTGGCTTCAACTCCTGAACCAATTGGACTTTGTATGGCGTCATACCAAGGTTCTTATGCAAAATTCGGCTCAATGATGTCTCCGAAATGTTCAATTGTTGAGAACGACGGTGAATTGATGTTGATGGCGCTTCACGCACACTTTCCTGCCGCACTGTTTTTGGCTTTTCACGCTTTGGTTTATCGATGAGGATGCCAGTTTCTTTCACTTTTTTCACAAGATAACGAACATACGGAGCTGACGGTGCTTCGCAATATGTCGCAATGTCGCAATATTTCCCAGCGTTGTTCAAGCATATACACAACCATGTTCGTTCAGCGGAAGGATCAAACTAATTATCTGTCGAATCAGACATGAGCTAAGTGTTACCATTCACGAAATAAGCACTACTTGACCAAAAAAAAAAAAACGTTAGATGGCGGACCCTTTAAATGTTATCTTCAGCACTTATTCTGATAAGTTGATTTCGAAAAAATAATAGAAACAAAAGGAGACGACCGCTCACATCAGTTATTCAAAACTAAAGCGAAGTGGAGCTGAGTGAGGTTAAGTCACAAATTGTAAAAAGTGTAAACCGTTAAGCAGATTTAATTTTCCAAATGGGCTGTACACCTCACTGTACAAAATACCCAAATTAAGCGTAGCGAGCTCCTTTATAGCAAGCAAACGGCGCGATCGCATCCAAGATAAGCAACGTCTCGTCTCGGACCTTCGAAGGATGTATAAGTCTGCGCAACACAAATGTTGATTTTTGGTACCGTTCTTGACATCAGACTTTTCTGTATAAGCCTGTAAGGGAAATGTAAGGCTTTGCATCTGCCTCAATTGCAGCCATGAAATCTGACATAAAACACACATAAAATGGAAACACGATATCACATAGAATCAGGAAAGGACAACAGCTTTAGACCTTTTCGCTTTAATTAGCATTAGGCTTATAGGTCGAATTTACGAAGTGTCATTTGAGCCTTTCTAATTCGGGGCGCTTAACGATCCATCCAGAATGGTTGTTGATTGAGAGTAACCTTGATTTAGATTTAGGAAAGGCTGGTTCTATGAGAAGTCCGGACAAGTTGCGAACACGCGAAAGACAAACGTATGATAGACCAAGTCAGCATCTCCTATGTCAACGACGGCACGATCAACTGTGATGCCTTGAAATTTATGTATCGTAATAGCAAAGGCGACGTCCAGCGGAAATTGTGTTCGGTACCAGTACCGTTTTTCAATCCTACAGTCTGAGGCAGAATAGGGATTAGCCATTATACACAGAAGGCCCTTCTTACTTACTTACTTATCAGGCCAGCGATCCATGGAGGATCTGAGCCTGATCTATAGCTGCCTTCCATCCTTGACGGTCCCGGACACGCTGCTTTCAGTTATCAAGACCAGGATGTCTTACATCCGCGATTCTTCTTCTTCTTAGCGGACGCTACAGTTCGGGGTGAACCTGGGCCTCAACCAACATGCCCTTCCATCTAGCACGATCTTTCGCTAGCCTTTTCCATTTCCACACCCACAGTTGGTTGAGGTCACCTTCCACCTGTGTGCGCCATCTTAAGTGCGGCCGTCCTCTGCTTCTTCGTCCCTCGGGGTTGGATTCAAAGACTCTCCGGGCTGGAGCTGTGGTGTCCATTCGCTCTTCGGTCTTCCTCTTCTTCTCGAATCAGGAGGCTCGGAGTCGAAGACCCCCTTAGCTGGAGCGTTGAAGTGCATGCGCTCGATGTGGCCAAGCCAGTGTAGTCGACGGATCTTTGCCTTCCGGACTACATTCACATCTTTGTACAGCGCGTAGAGTTCGCGGTTGTGTCTTCTTCTCCATTCACCTTCCTCACAGACAGGACCAAATATCCGACGCAGAATTTTTCTTTCGAAGGAACCCAAAATCAGCTCCGCTGTCCTGCTTATCGTCCAGTTTTCGGCTCCGTACAGCAAGACAGGCAGAATGAGCGTTTTGTAAAGCATGACTTTGGTCTTTCGAGCTAGGAGTTTTGACCCCAGTTGTTTAGACAAGCCGAAGTAGCAGCGGTTGCCAAGGGCGATTCTACGCCGGATCTCCACTGTGGTGTCATTTGTGGAATTTACGTTTGCCCCGAGGTAGACAAACTCCTTAACTACCTCGAAATTGTAGCTGTCAATTGTTATGTTTTGTCCCAGGTGGTGAGCGACGGATTGGTTTTTGCTTGACAGCATGTATTTCGTTTTGTCCTCATTGATCTTAAGACCAACTCGTTTCGCTTGTTCTTCAATCGCCGTGAATGCTTCCACCATGCCACGGCGAGAACACGCGATGATGTCGATGTCATCCGCGTATCCTAGCAGCTGGATGGACTTGTAAAAGATAGTGCCTTCCCTGTTGACGCCTGCCCGTCGCACTATCTGCTCCAGCACCAGGTTGAAGAAGTCACATGACAGCGCATCTCCTTGCCGAAATCCGGTGCATGTTTCGAATGGTTCCGAGGTCCTAGAACCGAGTTGCACGGTGCATCGCGTGTTTTTTAGCGTGGCGCGACACAACTGGATCAGTTTTACCGGGATCCCGAATTCGGCCATCGCCCCAAACAGTTCTTCACGATGAATGCTGTCGTATGCGGCTTTGAAATCGATGAAAAGATGGTGTGTATCGATTCGAAACTCGTTGGTCTTTTCCAGGATTTGTCTAAGTTTGAAAATTTGGTCTATAGTTGATTTGCCGGGCCGGAAGCCGCACTGGTAGCTGCCGATTAGTGCGGTGCAAAATGGCTTTAGACGTTCACACAATACGCTGGACAGGATCTTGTATGCGACATTGAGCAGGGACATACCTCTATAGTTCTTGCAAGAGGTAGGATCGCCTTTTTTGTGGATGGGGCATATAGAGCTGGTATCCCAGTCGGCGGGCATGCTCTCATCTTCCCAAATTCTGCAGATGATCTGGTACATGCTCCCTACCAGAACATCGCCGCCAGCCTTGAAGAGCTCTGATGGCAAGCCATCTGAGCCTGTGGCCTTGTTGTTCTTCAGCTTCTGAATAGCTGTGCCGACTTCTTCGATGCTGGGTGGGAAGACTACTTCAGCGGCTGGAGTTGGGATTTCCTCGGTCCCTACCACTCTCTCTTGGTCATGCTCGTTAAGCAGCTGCTGGAAGTGCTGCTTAAATACATTCACTATTCCCTGCGGGTCGGTGACAAGATTATCCTCGCAGTTTCGAAGAGCCAAGGTGCCCTTTTTGAAGCTTCCTGCAAGGCCTTTGGCTTACTTGTAAAAGGTTCGTATTTTATGTTTATCCCTAGACTCCTTGATATCCTTGAGCACGGAGGCTGCGAAGATTCTTTTCTTTTGTCGCAGTAGTTTCTTCTCCTCCCTTCTTCTGGCTCGGTACTCTTCTCGCGCTGCCCTGGTTTTCCTCTGCAGCGCCTTTTGGTACGCCTCGTCGGTTGCTGCCTTTTTCTGCTCACACTCGCCATCAT
The DNA here is from genome assembly GCA_951905685.1 of Eumerus sabulonum. NCBI lineage: Eukaryota > Metazoa > Arthropoda > Insecta > Diptera > Syrphidae > Eumerus > Eumerus sabulonum. The sequence goes on from OX645065.1 coordinate 4,098,721, forward strand.
ACCACGGGTTTCTTGTCGGGGGTGGTAGGTATCCTAATGTGGTTTCGGCTACTTCCTGAATGGCTGAGCGGCAATGCAGCCACATATTATTGGCATTTGTGTTCGACGTAGGCATACCGTAGAGTCTTTCGCTCAGCTGCTCCCTGTAGACTCTGGCAACCTCCGGTGTGCTCAGGCGCCCAATGTCGAACCTCCTCCTGATGGGCTGGTGCAGCTTTCTGACATTGGACAGTCGAGCTCTGAATCTTGCTGCTACGAGGAAGTGGTCAGAGTCGACATTCGCCCCTCTGAATGTTCGCACATCCAGGATGTTTGACGCGTGCCTTGCGTCAATGAGCACATGGTCGATTTGGTTGGCGGTTCGACCGTCCGAAGATCGCCAGGTTGCTGTGTGGATTCGCTTGCGAGGGAATCTTGTGCTACTTATCACCGCATTACGACCTGTCGCAAAGTCAGCGAGTCGGAAGCCGTTATCTGTTGTTGTATCGTGGAGGCTGTGCTTTCCGATCACTCCGCCAAGGGTGTTTTCCTTTCCGATTTTGGCGTTGAAGTCCCCGAGCACGATTTTAACATCATACTCCGGACAAGCTCCGTAGGCGTTGTCCAGGAGGTCATAGAAGTCGTTCTTGATAGGGTCTTCAGCCTCATCGGTAGGGGCGTGTGCACATATAAGGCTGATGTTGTAAAATCTGCCTCTGATGCGGTCACAGCCAGGCGATCTCTTATAGGCTTAAAGTCGATGACCTTTGACCTTAACCGCTTTCCCACGACAAATCCGCATCCCTATAAGTGCAATCTTCCGTTTCCTATCCAGCGTATTTCCTGGACTGCAGTAATGTCCGCCTTGTACTGCGTGAGGATTCTTTCTAGTTTATGAGCAGCTCCGGGAGTGTACAGGGTTCTGACATTCCAGGAGCATACTCGCAAATCGTGTTCCTTTTTCGTGCGTTGTCGTCGTCGAGTATCCGTCCGTGTATCCGAGGCATCTTGCTCATTCATAACTTCATGTTTTTTTTCCGTGGGCGGAATGGCACAGCCGCCATTCTGGTCGGGGTTTTGTCGTTTGTTCGCCTCCCAACGGTTGTTGAAGAGGCTGTCCAGAGGGCGTCGCGAGGAGGCCATATGTCAACTCCTCCCGGGCATTTAAATAGGGATCGTTGCTGGCATCTCGCCAGGTTGAGAGCCATCAATAACTTTACCCTGTATGTCCGAGCCCATGCCCTCTAATGGAACTGTATATCTGCCGAAATCTGCCAAATTAGTTGATTCAATGGGACGAAGATGTGAAGCTGCTATGCATAAGTAAATCTGTTTCTATTATTTTTGCAGGCTAGAGATAGAAGTGCCATGCAATCCGACGCTTATTTCAATCTATCTTTTATTTTATTGAAGACATATATAATTTTGCTAAGTAGATGTCACAGAAATATCTTGTTCCTATTGCTTTTTCTCAACACTGTATTTAGATATGTATGCTATCTATGGTCATTTTCCTATAAACTATTTTCTTATCCAGCTTTTTACTAATATATTTCCTAAAATATCTCGGTAATACATAACTACATACAGCTACCTAATAGACTTTATACCAGACGTATAGCAAAAACCTAAGCACTATATGTGTGTGTATGTTGGCGTTACAGTCCATGAAGAACCTGAGCCGAGCTTCTCTCCATCACCCATGTTGTGTGTGATTTCATTTTTCCCATAGGTGAAAGGGACCTACAGTTTATTGCCGGTTCCGAACGGCGCATTTCGAGAAGCTTTTCATGACAATTTTACTACAGGGGGTTTTGTCAGAGCCCCGCTGAGGAGAAACACCGTGAAAAACACGTTCGATGACATGGCTGTGTCGGGATTCGATCCCGTGTCATCGGCGTCACAGGCCAACACACTACCCACTGCGCCACGGTGCTCGCACTATATCCTATCCAAAAAAACAAAAAAGACAAAAATGTATCGCATGAATAAAAAAATTCATATTGGTTAGTGTAAATATCCAAACTACTTGAATATCTAGAAATAATGGTCTGATGCCGTGAACATTTTATTCTTTTATACTACAGACGTGCCCGCCTCAGCACGACAACTTGCACCATAAAAATTGTTAGCCTAAGCCTTGCAACAATAAGTCTGTACCTTTGGTTGATGTCATCAACATTTTGCCCCCTCCGACGTTGTTGCCCAATTGATCTCAAAATTGCTTCTCGATGTTAGTAGAGTTTTTAGTTGGACCACAGCCAATAGGCAAATGATAACAATGGCGGCTGCAAACATTGAACAAAGCCCAATTGTCCAATACCGATGCCCTTTGATGGTCTTTCAGTTGTGGTCGTTGTGGTCGGCTAAGCACCTCGACTCTTCTTCTTCTTAGTGGGCGCTACAGTTCAGGGTGAACCTGGGCCTCAACCAACAAGCCCCTCCATCTAGCACGATCTTTCGCTAGCCTTTTCCATTGCCGCACACCCAGTTGGCTGAGGTCCCCTTCCGCCTGTGTGCGCCATCTTAAGTGCGGCCGTCCTCTGCTTCTTCGTCCCTCGGAGTTGGATTCAAAGACTCTCCGGGCTGGAGCTGTGGTGTCCAGTCGCTCTACATGGCCCAGCCATCTTAGGCGTTGAATCCGTAGACGTCTGACTAGACCGTAAAGTTCGTGGTTGAATCTTTTCCTCCATCTCCCGTCTGCGTTTATAGGCCGCAAAACCTTTCTCTCGAACCGATCAAGGGCCCCATCATCCGCTTTTGACAGCGTCCATGCTTCTGCGCATGGTGATTCTGCGTTTGATTTCGGAACTGATGTCGTTGTTCCTGGTCACTGCGGAGTCAAGGTAGACGAAGTCCTTAACTACCTCGAACTTATATCTGCCAATAAAACATTCTGGCCAAGACGTCGGTGGTGACAGCATATATTTAGTTTTGCCCTCGGTTACCGCCCAACCAATTTTCGCCGCCTCCATCTCAATACTCGCAAACGCCTCATTGACATCTCGCTGTGATCTACCTATTATGTCAATATCGTCGGCGTATGCAAGGACTTGCGAGGATTTGAAATAGATTGTGCCTCTTGTATTGGTCAGTGATTTTTGCACAATCATTTCCAATACGAAGTTGAAGAAATCACACGCCAGCGCATCGCCCTACCTAAATCCTTTTTTGACATCAAGACTATCGGTAAGGTGTTCACCGATTCGGATGGAGCAGCGAGCATTCTCCAAAGTCATCCTGCATAGCCAGTCGAGTTCAGCAGGTATGTCAAAGGTAGACATAGCGCTGTATAGCTCGTCTCTAATTACGCTGTCGTATGCGGCTTTGAGGTCGACAAATAGGTGGTGAGTGTCGACCTGAAATTTATTGGTTTTTTCCAGGATCTGCCGTAGTGTGAAGATTTGGTCGGTGGTGGCCTTCCAAAAGACTTCAGGCGTTCACACAAAACGGCAGAGAGGATTTTGTAGGCGATGTTAAGAGGACTTATTCCTCTGTAGTTGGCGCAGTCAGAGGGGTCTTCTTTCTTGTGGATCGGGCATGCGATGCTGAGACCCCATGCATGCTTTCCTCTAACCATATCTTACGGATGAGCTGGTGCATGCTCCTAACCAGCTCACCCCCAGTCGCTTTGAAGAGCTCATCAGACAGCCCATCTGCGCCAGCAGCTTTATTCGACTTGAGTTTCGACATGGCAATCTCAACTTCGTCGAGGTCAGCGAGACAGAATTCTCTGCGATCTTCGTCGTTAGGTTAGGTTAGGTATATGGGTGCCCTATTGACGTAAAGTCAAGGCTCACGTAGACTACGTTGAGTCCATTGTCCATTGATCTTCGTCGTTAAGAAATGTATCATTCTGCCTTCTGGCGGTATGTTGGCTGTCATTGCCGTTATACAGTCTGCAGAAGTGGTTTTTCCAAATTCTCAGCATCGACTGCGATTCTACTACTAGGTGTCCGTTCTCATTCTTACAGGCCTCCGTTCGGGCTTTATAGCCTTGAGACATTCGTTTTATCCGCTGCAATAGCACCTCTCCAAGTTTTCAATCGCCCGTTTCTCGTGCTTTTTCTTTTTTCTCTTGAGAAGCTTATGTTCCTCCCTTCTCTTAAGCTCGTAGAGCTCACGAGCCGCTCTTGTTTTTTTGTGTAGTAAGGCTTTGTATGCCTCCTGCTTTTCCGCATGAATCCTTCTACACTCGTCATCGAACCACGTGTTTCGTCGTGGTGGAGCTTTAAGGCCCAGCACTTCCGTTGCTGTGCTCTTCAGGGCTTGTTTGCACAGGCTCCATTGTTGCTCTACTGACTGAGTGGAGGATTGAGGTGTATCGGAGAGCTTAAGGGAGACGCGGTTGGCAAAGGCACTGGCGATCACCGGCGATAGTAGCTTTCCGACGTCATAGCTTGGTGTTCTAACTCTACTCCGCGGTGTTCGTGTTATGCGCTGACGTATCTTGGCTACTACATGATAGTGGTCTGAATCGATGTTCGCTCGTCGGAAAGTGCGAACATCAAGAATAGTGGAGAAGTGTCTGACGTCAATCGCGATGTGGTCAATCTGGTTGGTGACTGATTGATCTGGCGACCGCCAGGTGCCTTTGTGTATATCGAGGTGGGAAGATCGTGTGCTGGCTACAAGAAGATTTCGCCCCGTGGCAAGGTCGATCAGCCTATGTCCGTTATCGGATGTGGTGTCATGTAGGCTGTGTTTGCCGATGACCCGCTCAAAGATGCTTTCTTTACCCAGCTTAGCGTTAAAATCTCCTAGTATGATTTTGGTATCATAGCTGGGGCATTTGGTATATGTTCTGTCTAGGAGATCAAAGAAATCATCTTTGATTGAGTCATCCTTGTCTTCCGTGGGGGCATGGACGCATATGAGGCTGATGTTACAGAAATTTGCCTTGATGCGGATCGTTATGAGGCGTTCACTCACATACTGGAAACTTAGGACTTTATGTCTTAGCTCACCTCTAACAACAAATCCGCATCCAAATTGTCTCTGTCATCTCTCCCTATAGCAGTCACCGTGGTAAATGTCGCCCCGGCTCATTCCATCGCATTTCCTGGATGGCGGTTATGTCCGCTTTATAGCGGTCTAGGGCGTCCGCAAGTTATTCGGCCGCACGTGGTCTGCTTAGGGACCTAACATTCCATGTACAGAACCGAAGGTCCTTGTTTGTCTTTTGTTTTCTTATAAGGGTCGTCAACAAGTCAACATAGATCCGTTCCGTTTGATGATGGGAGGCTGTTTTTTGTTTCTGAGCAATTAGTGGTTTTACGGTTATGGTTCGCTAGACCATAGCCCAACCGACACTAATCCTGTTTGGTGGCGCAGGATACTCGCCATTCGGCCTTTTCCGTCAGTAATTTCCCTTTAAGGAAATTTCCAGATGGCACCACGAGGAGGTGGAAGTAGGACCTGACTAGCAGAGCTGCAAGATGTTCGGCTGCAGAGGCTCTTACTCGCTTTTTGTCGGGCCAGCATCCGTCGGCAGATGCTACCCCTACGAGGCCTTTGCTAGTCCTTCATCAGATGTTGCATCTACCCGGGAATTATCCTGGTCTTATATTGTTTTATAGTTATCGTTCTTTTGTTTTTTTTAAATACGTCTTAATACTGTTGTTCACATTTCCTTTAAATTGACTCTATTGCATGTACATGTTTAAATTGAATTATTGCTTTAAGTGTTGGATGAATACATCATCTTAACTGATTTGCTCTATCAAGCTGACCTCGGTTAATTTCACTAGAGATGAAATTAAACGGGGTTTCGCTTAATTGAGCAGATGGGTCAATTAAGCGGGATTTCGTTAATGAACCACCCGGATAATTGCTCAAAAAATCTGACAAAGTAGCAAGTTCAATTAAGCGGGGAACACTGTCAAACGTTAATCAGTGTTAGTGGGGCAAAGATACATTAGGAAAAACATGGGGTGGTTGCTATGCTCGTCCTTTAAACCATAATATTTTTAAATAAATATTTGCTCCCAATTTAAACGTAATTCTTCTTATGAATAAACTTTTTTTAATGCATGTTTTGAACATTCCATCATATTTCTTTTAAACTTCGATTCCAATTGTTCGTATTTTCTCAAGTCCTTTTTGCATCCTTTTTTTAACAAAACTACTTCCCTTAGCTTTTCTGACATTTTCACCTCTAGCCAATTAATTTTTTTTTTTTAACTTTTATTAAAAATGAAAATAATTGTGTTCCGCAAAAGGACCTTTTTGACATAAAACTTTTAATAAATTTTTTTTTTTTTTTGTTCTTAATTTACTTTCATCTTTGTTCTGTTTTTCCTTTTTGTGCCTCTTACTTATATACATGTATTACTAAAACAAAATAAAAAAAAAAAAAAAAAATACTGAATTCGTCCTGATCGTAAAACAACCACCGAACGAACAACGCCAACCCTCCGTCATACCATAAAAGAACGCCATCCGAACGAATCTATCTTTGCATAAATGTTTTGTGCGCTACGAAGATGACTTTGGATCATTTTGGATGGTTGATGACAATGAGTTTGTGAAACGTCGACATTTATCAAGAGGTAGACCGCGAAAGTATGAGCCATCATCGTCGCCGAATTCACAGAATGATGCCACCACAGCAGCACCATCATCTAGTAGCGGTGGCAGCAGCAGTGGCGGTGGCGCCGGCGGCGGTGTTGGTGGTATAAATCTATCTACCGGCGTTGGCGACAACACAGGAAATATTAATAATAACAATAACAACAACTACCCACAGGCAATGGGCAATGGCAATAGGAGTAAGTTGACTTCCGATTTGGATGGCTCCGGAAATCGAAGTGGTGGTAATGGTTTTGGTGGTTGTGGCGGTGGTAGCAGTCGACTGGCAACTGGAGGACGATCTTCATCGGCACATTGTAATTCCGATCGAAATAATATTGGTGGTGGCGGTGGAGGAGGAGAGTGTAGTAATGACAATGATAGCGGAATATATAGAACAGGAAGTAGTAGTAATATAATTGGTGATGGATTTGTACCCTGCAATTATCAGACGCAGTAAGAATGCATTGCTTATCTTTACCTTTTGCTTGTAATACACTCAATTTAGATTCTTTGTATCTTTCTCATTGGTCTCATTGGTTTCTCAAATCAAAGTTCTGAGGTTTCGATACGGTAAGTAGAAATTTATAAATAAGTCCAGAGAAAATCGATTAAATAATAAATAATGACTGCTCAAGTCTGTGTGTTTACTTAGGGTCTTGTTTCCCCTAGCTATCATCAGTGCATCTTAAGTAAACAACTAGTCATGACCACAATAGTACCTACTATTGCAATCTAGAATCCTTGTGGCATTTTCATGTGCCACGACGTGGTGGCACTATGACTGCAGCCAATGTGTATCTTCTATTTACAAACATCATTATTTGATGTTTAGATTACTAATAACGCCTGAGGACGGACCGTGATTGTATACGAATGAATCGTTTTCAGATAAAATTGATGAGAGATGATGCAACGTGCGGCTGAACATTTACTCCCAATCCAATAAATGCAGGAAGTATACAAATTGTTGGCGTAACTACAACAAACCGATGATGTTTTGCGCCTGTTGCATTGTTCTCGTTAATTGCTATTCTTGGACCTTCGATTTGTAGAGCAATAAGACACACCACCATGTCGACATCATCTGACGCGAGCACAGGCGGGGCATACGGGGCATACGGAGCAGGTGCGCATCGCAATAGGTAGGTAGGTAGGTAGGTAGGGTCGTGGCCTTCCCAGAGTTGAGAAGAATGCACATAGGCCAGGGAGGCCCGTTGTGCAGCCCCCCCCCCTATTCGTGGAACCATATTGTGCTTCTTATGAAAGTTAAGAAGATCAAGTATCCCTACTTTCTGAACATCTGTCAGATCGTTAAGGAAGTAACAGCCTAGGTATCGTTTCCTGAAATTGCAGAGAGCTGGACAGGCGCAGAGAAGTTGGTGAATGGATTCAACCTCCTCCTCCTCGTCCTGACAGCTTCTGCAGAAATCATTTGGAACTATTCCTAGTTTTTGCTGCGTGACTGCCCCAATGAGGCAGTGTCCTGTGATGACACCGATAACTTTGTAGATGTCAGTTCTTTTTAGGGAGATTATACTCCTTGTGCGTTGACTGTCCAGCCGAGGCCAGATTTGCATGGTGATGACGCAGGTATGTCCCTGTGACCATCTCAGGTTGCGCATCGCAATAGGTTGAGATGTTTAACAAAATTGTAGTCTGAGTTATGGTAATGGATAATACTAGGTCGCCGCAGTCTCAAAGGGGGAACCTATGTTTATGCAGCATAATTGGAGCGAAGCTTTAGTCTTAGATCACTAAATGGAAAATATTTTATTTGTTTACTGATAGAAATTTATAATTGATTCAATAATAATACTACTTACTTACTTATCAGGCCTGCGATCCATGGAGGATCTGAGCCAGAGCTTTAGCTGCCTTCCATCCTTGACGGTCCCCGGCACGCTGCTTCCAGTTGTCAAGACCAAGATGTCTTACATCCGCGATTACTTGGTCCTTATACCGGAGGTTCGGTCTTCCTCTTCCTCTCGAACCAGGAGGCTCGGAGTCGAAGACCCTCTTAGCTGGAGCGTTGATGTCCATGCGCTCGATGTGGCCGAGCCAGTGTAGTCGACGGATCTTTGTCTTCCGGACTACATCCACATCTTGGTACAGCTCGTAGAGTTCGCGGTTGTGTCTTCTTCTCCATTCACCTTCCTCACAGACAGGACCAAATATCCGGCGCAGAATTTTTCTTTCGAAAGAACCCAAAATCAGCTCCACTGTCCTGCTTATCGTCCAGCTTCCGTACAGTAAGACTGGCAGAATGTGCGTTATGTAAAGCATGACTTTGGTCTTTCGAGCTAGGAGTTTTGACCCCAGTTGTTTGGACAAGCCGAAGTAGCAGCGGTTGCCAAGGGCGATTCTACGCCGGATCTCCACTGTGGTGTCATTTGTGGAATTTACGTTTGCCCCGAGGTAGACAAACTCCTTAACTACCTCGAAATTGTAGCTGTCAATTGTTATGTTTTGTCCCAGGTGGTGAGCGACGGATTGGTTTTTGCTTGACAGCATGTATTTCGTTTTGTCCTCATTGATCTTAAGACCAACTCGTTTCGCTTGTTCTTCAATCGCCGTGAATGCTTCCACCATGCCACGGCGAGAACACGCGATGATGTCGATGTCATCCGCGTATCCTAGCAGCTGGATGGACTTGTAAAAGATAGTGCCTTCCCTGTTGACGCCTGCCCGTCGCACTATCTGCTCCAGCACCAGGTTGAAGAAGTCACATGACAGCGCATCTCCTTGCCGAAATCCGGTGCATGTTTCGAATGGTTCCGAGGTCCTAGAACCGAGTTGCACGGTGCATCGCGTGTTTTTTAGCGTGGCGCGACACAACTGGATCAGTTTTACTGGGATCCCGAATTCGGCCATCGCTCCAAACAGTTCTTCACGATGAATGCTGTCGTATGCGGCTTTGAAATCGATGAAAAGATGGTGTGTATCGATTCGAAACTCGTTGGTCTTTTCCAGGATTTGTCTAAGTTTGAAAATTTGGTCTATAGTTGATTTGCCGGTCCGGAAGCCGCACTGGTAGCTGCCGATTAGTGCGGTGCAAAATGGCTTTAGACGTTCACACAATACGCTGAACAGGATCTTGTATGCGACATTGAGCAGGGATATACCTCTATAGTTCTTGCAAGAGGTAGGATCGCCTTTTTTGTGGATGGGGCATATAGAGCTGGTATTCCAGTCGTCGGGCATGCTCTCATCTTCCCAAATTCTGCAGATGATCAGGTGCATGCTCCCTAACAGAACATCGCCGCCAGCCTTGAAGAGCTCTGATGGCAAGCCATCTGAGCCTGCGGCCTTGTTGTTCTTCAGCTTCTGAATAGCTGTGCCGACTTCTTCGATGCTGGGTGGGAAGACTACTTCAGCGGCTGGAGTTGGGATTTCCTCGGTCCCTACCACTCTCTCTTGGTCATGCTCGTTAAGCAGCTGCTGGAAGTGCTGCTTAAATACATTCACTATTCCCTGCGGGTCGGTGACAAGATTATCCTCGCAGTTTCGAAGAGCCAAGGTGCCCTTTTTGAAGCTTCCTGCAAGGCCTTTGGCTTACTTGTAAAAGGTTCGTATTTTATGTTTATCCCTAGACTCCTTGATATCCTTGAGCACGGAGGCTGCGAAGATTCTTTTCTTTTGTCGCAGTAGTTTCTTCTCCTCCCTTCTTCTGGCTCGGTACTCTTCTTGCGCTGTTCTGGTTTCCTCTGCAGCGCTTTTTGGTACGCCTCGTCGGTTACTGCCTTTTTCTGCTCACACTCGCCATCATACCACGGGTTTCTTGTCGGGGGTGGTAGGTATCCTAGGGTGGTTTCGGCTACTTCCTGAATGGCTGAGCGGCAATGCAGCCACATATCATTGGCATTTGTGTTCGACGTAGGCATACCGTGGAGTCTTTCGCTCAGCTGCTCCCTGTAGACTCTGGCAACCTCCGGTGTGCCCAGGCGCCCAATGTCGAACCTCCTCCTGATGGGCTGGTGCAGCTTTCTGACATTGGACAGTCGAGCTCTGAATCTTGCTGCTACGAGGAAGTGGTCAGAGTCGACATTCGCCCCTCTGAATGTTCGCACATCCAGGATGTTTGACGCGTGCCTTGCGTCAATGAGCACATGGTCGATTTGGTTGGCGGTTCGACCGTCCAGGTTGCGGTGTGGATTCGCTTGCGAGGGAATCTTGTGCTACTTATCACTGCATTACGAGCTGTCGCAAAGTCAGCGAGTCGGAAGCCGTTATCTGTTGTTGTATCGTGGAGGCTGTGCTTTCCGATCACTCCGCCAAGGGTGTTTTCCTTTCCGATTTTGGCGTTGAAGTCCCCGAGCACGATTTTAACATCATACTCCGGACAAGCTCCGTAGGCGTTGCTGATGTTATAAAATCTGCCTCTGATGCGGTCACAGCCAGGCGATCTCTCATAGGCTTAAAGTCGATGACCTTTGACCTTAACCGCATTCCCACGACAAATCCGCATCCCAGTAAGTGCAATCTTCCGTTTCCTATCCAGCGTATTTCCTGGACTGCAGTAACGTGAGGATTCTTTCTAGTTTATGAGCAGCTCCGGGAGTGTACAGGGTTCTGACATTCCAGGAGCATACTCGCAAATCGTGTTCCTTTTTCGTGCGTTGTCGTCGTCGAGTATCCGTCCGTGTATCCGAGGCATCTTGCTCATTCATAACTTCATGTTTTTTTCCCGTGGGCGGAATGGCACAACCGCCATTCTGGTCGGGGTTTTTTTCGCTGCACACGTTTGTTCACCTCCCAACGGTTGTTGAAGAGGCTATCCAGAGGTCTTTCGCGTTTTTCTGTTAAGCCTTTTTTGCTGTTGATTTTCAAAAGCCTCTCAAAGGGAAAAGACGGAGGGAAGACTCCGACTCTCGAAAAAGCATCATATGACAACCCTAATGCAAATTCAATGTCACCAATATCTACAATAGCTTGATCTAAAGTTAAACCTTGTGATCGGTGAATGCTGATTGCATATGCCAGTTGAAGGGGAAACTGTTTTCTTGTGAAACTAGAAGTTCCATGCCTGAAGGATACAGTGACTGGAGGGATTGGTAGAACGTTTGTGCCGTTGAATTTCGGACCAGTCTAGCTGGGAAATTCAACCATTACACACACTGGAAACTGGTCAATAGTAGAATCGTTGTCTGCGTATATAACATCCACGACTTTTCCTATTGAGCCAATACAAAGTCCGGCAGCTGTAAACAAATTCTGCCGCAGAATCACTTGAGCACCTTTCGACACATTAAGCTCACTACTAAGCCCTCTTGCCTCATCTGATGTTGCCGATGCAGCCCGAGGATCATTGTGCTTAGCCTTGATCAACACAACAGCATTGATCGTGGTTGTATGATTGGATTTCAGCATTTCTAGAAACCAATCTAAAGACATCTTCTGTATTTCGCACACTATTTTGCCCTTCGAATGCACCCTCTTTCGGAGATGCAACATGCTTACCAGCGCGGAAAATCTTGCGAGACTGCGCTTCAGAACCTAGTTGGGCGTATTGAATGCGCGCTGGGCATTTTCATCGACATTGAGGGAGCTTTTGATAACGCAACTTTTGCCAGCATGTGCAACGCTGCCAGACATCATGGCGTAGATGAAGCACTGGTCCTTTGGATCAAAGCTATGCTCATGCACAGGACATTGACAGCTGATGCAGGCCTCGACCAGTGTGTCAAATCTGGCGTAAACAGGGGCTGCCCTCAAGGTGGCGTCCTGTCTCCGCTGTTATGGTGCATGGTGGTCGATTCCCTGCTTGATGCTCTCAATGCCTCTGGAATCTACGCCCAGGCCTATGCGGATGACGTCGCCATTCTTTCTGTCGGCTCATATTTGACGACTGTCCGTCGCAAAGCACAGGCGGCGCTAAATGTGATCGATGATTGGTGTACCAGAAATGGGCTGTCAGTCAATCCTCTTAAGACCTGACTCAGCTGGTACTAAAAGGCACTTCCATCCCGATATCCAAGGAGGCTAAGTATCTAGGAGTCATCTTAGATAGTAAGCTTCTCTGGTCAAAACATGTTGAGACAAAAAACCACCAAAGCGCTGTCAGCTTTCTGGCAATGCAAAGGAGCTTTTGGCAAAACATGGGGCTTATCGCCGGCAAAGGTCCTTTGGATCTACACGGCAATGATAAGACCTATAATCTCATATGCATCGGTTGTCTGGTGGAACAGACTAAAACGCAAACACGTCGTAGCCTCTTTCACCAAACTTCAAAGAACGGTTTGTCTCAGCTGCACGGGGGCTTTCCCCAGCACGCCGGGCGCTGCTCTAGATGTTATGATGAACCTTCCACCTCTTGATATATTTATCAGAGGGTGTGCTCTGAAAGCCATGTCTCGTCTGAAGAGAAATGGCTTTTGGTACAACTCGCATAGGAATAACGGTGTGCTTGCGCAAGAATTGTCCTGCGACCCCTGTCTCATGGACATGCCTTCTGACGCACTGACGCCCGTTATCCTATTGCGTCGTTATTTCACCGTCGAGTTTCCATGGCGTCAGGATTGGCTATGGCTGGATACTGAACCTGGAAAGGATAGTCTTCGCATTTTCGCGGATGGCTCCAGATCTGGGCGGGGGTCCGGTGCTGGGGTCTTCTTTGAGCGCGAAAACATCCGACTGCACTTCTCCTTAGGAAAATATGCGTCTGTCTTCCAATCAGAGATATACGGAATCCTAATGGCCATGCACTATGTTGTGAAGCACAGGTGGAAGGGGGAAAGCGTATGCGTATGTAGTGACAGCCAAGCTGCACTAAAAGCTGTGTGTAACCCCTTAACTAGCTCCAAATTAGTGCTTGAACTCAAGTCCTTCTTGAACAGAGTCGGCAGACTATATTCATTAAGGCTTGTATGGGTTCCAGGCCACTCTGGGATCCCAGGAAATAAGACTTCTGATGAACTCGCTAGAATGGGTTCAGAGGAGAGCTTCTCAGGACCTGAACCCGCTTTAGGTCGACCTGCGTCCACGGTAAATTCCTACATTAACGATTGTGTATTTAACACACACAATTGTAGATGGAGGGATTGCCCGGGTTGCAGGATGACTAAGCGCGTATGCCCTGATGTCTGCAAAAAATCTGCAGCATTCCTCCTGTCTTTAAGGAGAATCGACTGCAGAAGGTTTGTGGGAGTTATCACGGGCCATTACACTTATCTCTACGTGCTCGGCATCAGTGAGATGCCTACCTGTGCTGCATGTGGCGAAGAGGAGGATGATACTGCAGAGCATTTCCTCTGTTATTGTCCCGCCTTTGCTCGCATACGGTGGCGCACCCTCGGAGCCGACGTGGTGTGTGCCGAATCCCTTAGCTCTACATCACTGAAGCTCCTTCAAATTTTTCTCCGGAAAACGGAGTAAATACAGTAATGTAAGGTGTCTGACTGGAGTACAATGGACCAGTGATTGCGTCTGAGTGCTCCAGCGGATAGCTGAAGCCTTCAACAAACAAAAAAGAAAGAAAAATAAAAAACAGGGGTTTGTCGCCCACAGGTTGAAGCTGATTGAAGTCTCCAGATAACACCAAAGAACTGTTTTGTCGTTTTAGCGGGCGATTTCAATGTACACAATTCTCAGTGGCTTCGACATTCTGGACAGACAACACCCGAAGGAAGGTATGTTGAAATTTTTGCTGAGTTAAATCACTCAACTCAACTTGTGAATGAGCCATCACGTATCCCCGATGTTGCTGGTCATACCGCCAACACACTGGACTTGTTTCTTACCTCTCAGTCTGACAAATACACGATCGTGGTATTGGAACCCCTAGGCTTGTCTGCTCACTGCATGATATCAGCAAAATTCTCGAGCTCCCACCATCCAGTTAAAGAAAAAGCTCCTAAGAGAACACTATGGCTATACGAGAAAGCCAACTGGTGCGGCCTTAACAACTTCTTTCGGATCTTTAACTGGTCGTTGTGCTTCCTCGACAACGACATGGACGCCGCAACTGATATTGTCGTAAACATTATCCGAATTGGCATGGCAAATTTTATTCCCAGCAAGATTAAAAGCACCAGGCCTAAGGATATTACGTGGTTTGACTCGAGCTGCAAAGAGGCTATTAGGCTCAGGGAGCTAAGTTTTCGGGCCTACAAGGCAAACAGTTCTGAGGAAAACCGAAAAAAGTTCATACGAGCCAGAAATGACTGCAACACCCACATTCGACGGATTAAATTCCAATCCGACCAGAAATTAAGGCGTAAAATCCTACAATGTCCCAAAGGTAGCAAAAGTTTCTGGTCGTTTGTAAAAACCGTAAAAAACTCAACTAAGTCGTCTATACCGACGCTCATCCACAATGACATTCCAGCTGTCACCCCCTTAGACAAAGCTAACCTACTTGCTGTCCATTTCACAACCAGTTCTCAGCTGCCAGCTTGTACTTTGTCTCCGCCTGTACTAGAGTGCGTCAATTCCACCATGGGACTAATCAACTTCCGCACTCGTACAGTCGCAAGGGTTCTTAAAGACCTCGACCTACACAAATCCGCTGGTCCAGATGGTATTGCCCCAATAGTTCTGAAGAGGTGTTCTTCTACGCTGGCAAAACCACTGCGTAAGCTTTTTCACCTTTCCTACACCTCTGGGCTCTTTCCGAGTAGGTGGAAAACAGCATTTGTCCAGCCTATACCCAAAAATGGCGAATCATCTTCTCCCTCCAACTACCGACCCATTGTACTAACGTCCGTGCTTTCCAAGGTCATGGAAACGCTGATTAACCGTCAGCTTATGAAATATCTTGAATCACGGAAACTCCTCAATGACCGCCAATACGGTTTCCGCAGCAACAGATCCACTGGTGATATGATGGCATATCTCGCTGAAAAGTGGAATCACTCGCTTCACCAAGCAGGTGAAAGCAAAATTGTTGCACTGAATATTTCGAAAGCATTTGACAGGGCTTGGCATGAAGCCCTTTTGTCGAAAATGCGTGCTTACCAATGGATTAGAAGCTACTTTTCGAATCGTTCAATTCAAGTTGTCTTGGACGGATTCAAGTCTGTCACTCACTTTGTAAATGCTGGTGTTCCCCAGGGCTCCGTCTTGTCTCCGACACTCTTTCTCATTTTTATAAATGATCTCTTGTCTGTTACTTCTAATCCAATTCACTCCTTCGCTGACGACAGTTCCCTCAGCTTCTCATATTCATTCACCAGTTTACGACCCTGCACTTCGGTTCGAGAGCAACGTGGCGCAGTGGGTAGTGTGTTGGCCTCTGACGCCGATGACACGGGATCGAATCCTGACACAGCCATGTCATCGAACGTGTTTTTCACGGTGTTTCTCCTCAGCGGGGTTCTGACAAAACCCCCTGTAGTAAAATTGTCATGAAAAGCTTCTCGAAATTCGCCGCTCGGAACCGGCAATAAACTGTAGGTCCCTTTCACCTATGTGAAAATGAAATCACACACAACATGGGTGATTGAGAGAAGCTCGGCTCAGGTTCTTCATGGACTGTAACGCCAACATACATACATACATACTTCGGTTGTAGGTATTGAGCGGCAGCGTATGTTAAGCTCATTAAATTCCGACATCGACAGCATCATCCAATGGGGTATGCTGTCTTCTATCGTTATAGCGTAACACTGACCCAATACCACTATCCATGAATGGCACTTGCATCTCAGAAACTGAAAAGCCTTCCATCCTGGGTATGAGTGCTGCTCACAATCTTAATTGGAGCGACCATATATTCAGTGTCGCCAAGAATGCTACGAAATGCCTAGGCCTTCTCACCCTTAGATCTGGCTACAATCTATAAGGCGTTCATTCGCCCCAAATTAGAGTTTAACGCTCATGTCTGGTCCGGTGCTTCCAAGACCTCATCGCACCTACTAGACAGAATACAAAAACGCGCCATAAGACTGATAGGTGACTCCAGCATTACCAAAACACTAGACTCGCTGGATAACCGCAGGAATGTTACCTGCCTCTGCCTGTTTTATCGTTACTACCACCAAAAATGCTCTGATGAAATAGCCAGTTGCATTCCGCCCCTTCAAAATTTCTCCCGCAATACACGTCTCTCTAGGAATGCTCACCAATATATCCTGAAGCCCGCTTCGGACGTACTGTCAAATATAGAGAATCTTTCATTAACCGAACCACACGAATCTGGAACTCCCTGCCGGATTCGGTTTTCCCCCCTCAATGCAACATGCAAGCATTTAAGATGATCAATGTCCATCGGCATCTCCTCTATTCCTCTTCCTCTCTACCTTCTGCCCGCACTGTGTCACCGACATAATAAGGTTATTAGACCTTGAGTGCGCGCAAATTTAAAAAATTTGCGATAGCCGAGCTCTACTTCTTCAGGTACCATGCCGGGACGCGTTGCTGCTAAGACCATCCAATCGTGTGGATCACATTCAGCTTCTATTTGAATCTCTTCTTCATCAACATTACCAACCAATGGTAACTCCCGTAAACTGATAGGGGTTGCCTCAAAATTTTGAGACCATGTTGCGTGGGTTTTACGTTCATCCAGGTTACGCCATGGAATATGACAAACTAACTTCTGCTTGCAATCAATTTCATCAGTTTCAGCGCCTTTGCCGAATGAAACCTTAGGTCAGCTTACAGCTTCCTGAGGCTGAAAATTTCATTGCATACGGATGTAGCGTTAAATTCTCTTTGGCTGATGGTCGATTAGACCAAGCGGTTATTAGCTTGTTTGCTATTGCTGGTTCGTTGGTTCTTCTAAGCCTATTAACTTGAACATATTCCTGAGTAGAAATGTATAGCTTAACAAATTGCCTTGTAGAATGATACAATGACAACCCTTTCATTAGATGCATAACCTCACAAGCCGATATGTCACGTTCAGAGATGAACTTCATCAGAAACTTGATCACGACTTTTGATGCCGGATCAGTTCCATTCAAGTTTTCAACGATGCTGCTAAATACTTCTCTGAAGCTCTCTGAACGCGGTTCGCCTTTTGAAGCATATTTCGTAAAGTAATTAACGATCGCATATTCTGAAGCGATTATCTGAAAATCAGTATTAGCACGCCATAGTGTCCAATAGCACTCCTAGACTTCTAGAAATTTGTGGCAAGAATTCGGTTGGTTCATTAAAATCAAGCTCAAGCTAAGCTATGTAATTTTAGATTTGAATTGTCGTGCTTCGTCGAGCGAACTCAAGCAAAGTTAATGTTGTAATGTAACAAAGTCCATAATCAAGTTCAACGCCGCTATATTTCGATGCTATCTCCGTTCTCTAAGAAACCAACTGCCTTTTCTAACCCTTTCTTAGCCTCTTCCGGTGTTCCCCAAGGTAGCCACCTGGGTCCACTTCTTTTCATTCTTACCATAAACGACATTGAGATAATCATCAAACATTCCCATCTCTCACTGTACGCCGACGACACCAAGTTCTTTAAGACCATTTCCTCGCTACAAGACACTTCCCTTATTCAATACGATCTCAATAGCTTTTCTACCTGGTGTTCCAAAAATTGCTTGGAGCTTAACATTTCCAAATGCCAATCTATCACCCTCTCACGTAAACGTGTCCAATCCTCTCCTCGTATCTACTTTCTCCACAACCAACCCATTTCTACCGTTCAGGTTATCCGCGGTCTTGGCATACTATGTGACCAAGAGCTCAATTTCCGCGCACATATCAACGTTAGAATTCTTAATGCAAATTCTGCACTCGGTTTCGTGAAGCGCTGGTTTAAAGAATTCTCCAATCCCTACGTGACTCGATCCCTCTATATTACCTTCGTTCGTCCCCTTCTTGAATACGCATCTCAAGCGTGGTCCCCTTATCAACAAACTCACATTTCTAGAATCGAGAGCATCCAGCGTCGATTCTTACGCTTCGCTCTTTGAGGTCTGCACTGGCAAAATCCTCTGTTCTTACCGCCCTATCAAGACCGGCTCAAACTAATAAATCTGAGTACATTGGAGGAAAGAAGAAGGGGTAGCTGAATCCCTTTCATTCATAAACTCCTAACAGGTACCATTGACTGCGCCAACCTCTACAACTCTATATCCCTTAACACTAACCCTCGTAATACTCGCAATCCTCGTCTCTTCTATCTGTCCAGCCCCCCGCACCTCATACGGATCCAATTAACCCATTTCTCGTATGCCGGGAAGTGTTAATTCGAACACTAACTTCGATTTCAACCTCAGCACTCCATGCCCCTCCATCTAGCACGATCTTTCGCTAGCCTTTTCCATTGCCGCACACCCAGTTGGCTAAGGTCCCCTTCCACCTGTGTGCGCCATCTTAAGTGCGGCCGTCCTCTGCTTCTTCGTCCCTCGGGGTTGGATTCAAAGACTCTCCGGGCTGGAGCTGTGGTGTCCATTCGCTCTACATGGCCCAGCCATCTTAGGCGTTGGATCTGTAGACGCCTGACTAGACCCATGTCGCCGTACAGCCCGTAAAGTTCGTGGTTGAATCTTCTCCTCCATGCCCCGTCTGCGTTTATAGGCCCAAAAATCACGCGCAAAATCTTTCTCTCGAACCGACCAAGGGCCTTCTCATCCGCTTTTGATAGTGTCCATGCTTCTGCGCCGTACAACAGGACCGGGATGATAAGGGTCTTATATAGAGTCAACTTTGTCGTTCGGTAGAGGGCTCTATTACTCAGTTGCCTCCTGAGCCCAAAGAAACAGCGATTGGCAAGAGTGATTCTGGGTTTGATTTCGGAACTGATGTCGTTGTTCCAGGTCACTGCGGAGCCAAGGTAGACGAAGTCCTTAACTACCTCGAACTTATGTCTGCCAATACAAACATTCTGGCCAAGACGTCGGTGTTGACAGCATATATTTAGTTTTGCCCTCGTTTACCGCCAAACCGATTTTCGCCGCCTCCATCTCAATACTCGCAAACGCCTCATTGACATCTCGCTGTGATCTACCTTTTATGTCAATATCGTCGGCGTATGCAAGGAGTTGCGAGGATTTTTGCACAATCATTTCCAATACGAAGTTGAAGAAATCACACGACAGCGCATCGCCCTGCCTAAATCCTTTTTTGACATCAAAACTATCGGTAAGCGGGTCACCGATTCGGATGGAGCAGCGAGCATTCTCCAAAGTCATCCTGCATAGCCAGTCGAGTTTAGCAGGTATGTCAAAGGTAGACATAGCGCTGTATAGCTCGTCTCTAATTACGCTGTCGTATGCGGCTTTGAGGTCGACAAATAGGTGGTGAGTGTCGACCTGAAATTTATTGGTTTCTTCCAGGATCTGCCGTAGTGTGAAGATTTGGTCGATGGTGGACTTCCCTGGCCTGAATCATTGATATGGACCTATCAGCTTATTTACAAAAGGCTTCAGGCGTTCACACAAAACGGCAGAGAAGATTTTGTAGGCGATGTTAAGGAGACTTATTCCTCTATAGTTGGCGCAATCAGAGGGGTCTCCTTTCTTGTAGATCGGGCATGCGATGCTGAGACTCCATTCCTCGGGCATGCTTTCCTCTGACCATATCTTACAGATGAACTGGTGCATGCTCCTAACCAGGTCATCCCCAGCTGCCTTGAAGAGCCCAGCAGACAGTCCGTCTCCGCCAGCAGGCTTATCCGACTTGAGCTTCAATATGGCAATCTTAACTTCGTCGCGGTGAGGGGGACGGAATTCTCTGCACACGAGCCTGTACATACATAGTTATAATAGAATAGAAGAAGGCCACAAGCTAGTTAGGGTCATTGTCAGTAGGCCCTTAAAAGTATTTATTTAAAAAAAAATACCTATTTTGCTCCACGGACCCAAAAGCTGTCGGCTAAAAGGTAAGTTATAAGCTTTTTCCTTCTTTCAACTGTTTAATTACCTTTATCTCAGCTTGAATCTTTCTTGTTTCGTTTTAATTTCGTTTTTACTCTAACTTGTATATTTTTTTCAATCTTTCTCTCACTACTCTTTTTACTACTTTTTATTAAGACCTTATTCTCAATCTGACTAAAAGCGCATTTTTTTAAAAGCCATCGTTCAAGTATGGTGTGTTCGTCGTCTTTTTTTGAACACAGATTACTTGAAAATGGTAGGTGAATAGGGTTAAATGGAGATATTTTGTTTTCTTTGTTAATGCCAGGAGTGCGACACACGAATCCATTTCAAGTTCTCCTATATATGGCAGCGGTAATTTTTCACCTAGTTTACAAGTAAGTTATACCGGCGATACACCTACACACTTTAATTTTACACACAATTTGTTTGGTTTTAAAGAACATCTGGGCGGGTCCATCGGGGTCGCTTGAGGAAGCAGCAGCCTTGACGATTAATGCTCAAATATTTCGCCAGAATCATCAGAATCATGAGAATTATCGTAATATTAGGTTACAACGATCGACGCACGACAATGCCAGGTAAATACACTTTGAGTTGAGATGAACGGAGAAAGTATTGGAAAAGTGTTGCTTCACTTGCAGGTTGTTGCCAATGCAACTGGGCAATAGCAATAACACACAAACGACCGTTCATTGTAAACAGTACATCTCAGCCGATCGCGACGATAAGAACCTTTTGTCGTCGAGTGTGGAACGGAGGTGTCGTAGCCCAATTAACAATAGTTCCAACAGTATTCTGGCCTTGGCGAAGGATCTTGAACAACATCAACAGCATTATCCCCAGCAATCAGACACAAACGCCACGAACGGGTTTCTGGGGCAAGCAGTCACAAACAAAGATCCAGGGAGGAGCATGGAGGCTAACTTGATACCTGAGGATCTTTCCACGAATTCGATGGAGAATTTGAAATAATTAGATTAGGTATCATCCACTTAACATTGCTATCTAATCGGGTTAGTTTATACATATTTCGATACGACGAACGAGTGCTGGAAATTATCTACAAGTATAGTTTGGGCGCCGATTACATATCAAGTTGAAAGGTTCACTCTTGCATGGACACATAGTCAATAGAGAAGTGTAGTTGTAAAAGAAGAAAAGTAAGAAGCTATTACAGTTGAGCCATAAATCTCTGCGGTACATTCTAGAATATCTCTAATTACTCATCCCACTTGGAGCACAAATTACAACCAATCTTAGGATAGGTTAAGTTAGGTACATTGGTGCTGAGAATGACTAATAAATAAACTATGCACTCACTCGAACTACGGATTCGATAAATCATATGCCGACTTTAGAAGTTTGTTTCTCCCAGTATTGTGAATCGTTGAGTGGCTCAGGAGTCACTTTTCCAAACATAGACGCCCACACTACTTTTATGGACCCTTAATTCAGAGTCCATCAACCAGAATGACATTGCAGTCATTACCATATTAGATGAAGTGATTTATAATTTGTTATTCGAAGATGCAAGATCGTTTGCGATACATACAGTAATTTCGAACTATTTTCAATAACTACAGACTAGGTTGTGGTCCATTGGAAATTCATACTCTGCGTATGAAATATTAACACCAAAAGTTCATGAACGTATTACTGGGAATTATAACCAACGCGAAATTTGGTCGGCTCTCGTCCTATCTAGGACAAACCACCCCTGAGAGTAGTGAACGAACATCTACGACCCAAGAAACCACTACACTCCGTTCAGGTTGTGTGTAAACCTCTCCCTGTTACCTTCGTTCGCATAACCTTCAAAACCGCTGTATATAACTCAGTCCTCGTTTCTTTAATAGGGACCTAAAGAAATCTTCCAAATATTGTTGAGGGGTGGTTGATTTGAATGTATAAAGAGCCACATTAGTGAGGACTCGACGCCATTTGGGATACATACTGGATGATTCATACTATCGTTCATCTCTTTTCGAGCTGAATGTGCGAGTAAATCTTAAAGATTTTAAGCTTTTTTTTTTCCCGAAGAACTACTAGATATTCTCGATCCAATGTTAGAAAGGGACAAAAGTAACCTATGTCACTCTCCATCCCTTCAGCTATTTCCACTTAAAAAAATCACGTCAATTCGTCGCTCCGTTTTGCCGTGAAAGACGGACAAACAGACACAAACACTTTCACATTTATAATATTAGCATTGATTGGAAAAAGAAAATTGGGGGGGGGGGGGGGGGGGGGGTAGAAAGGGACAAAAGTAACCTATGTCACTCTCCATCCCTTCAGCTATCTCCACTTAAAAAAATCACGTCAATTCGTCGCTCCGTTTTGCCGTGAAAGACGGACAAACAGACACAAACACTTTCACATTTATGATATTAGTCTAGATTAGAATATTAACGCAATTAGTGAAAATTGTAATTAATACAGGGGTAAGAGCAACTAGCAGCATAGGCTTTCGGCTCTCGGACTTATAATTAAATTAGATTACAACGTTTTCGAATATTTTTTTAATTTTTAGGATATGGTATGGGTTAGGTTCTTTAAGGAGGTTATTCTACCTTTTGAGGAAAATGGGGTCCCTCGGTATACGAGACACTTTCGGCAATAGTGCGTTCCGTTGTTGTATTCTTAAGGGTATCATTTCTTATACGATGTTTCTTTGGAACGATAGTTAGTCGTCCTGAGAATCATTCGCAAGCTTGAAGAGTTTCCAAGCGTTTACCAAAGTGGAACTAAGCATAGATGTGAAAAGCGGCCACCA
Source organism: Eumerus sabulonum (assembly GCA_951905685.1). NCBI lineage: Eukaryota > Metazoa > Arthropoda > Insecta > Diptera > Syrphidae > Eumerus > Eumerus sabulonum. The sequence goes on from OX645065.1 coordinate 4,121,809, forward strand.
CCATTTTTTGCCTCGTGCAAATCAACCCCACCTATACTTACTTACTTACTTGAATGGTGCTACAGTTCGGGTAGAACCAGGGCCTCAACCAACAAGCCTCTCCAGCCGGCACGATCTTTGGCCAGCTGTTTCCAGTGCCGCACGCCCAGTTGGTTGAGGTCCCATTCCGCCTGTGCGCGCCAACTTAAATGCGGTCGTCCTCTGCTGCGTTGTCCCTCGGGGTTGGAGTCGAAGACTCTTCGGGCCGGAGCGTTGATGTCCATTCTCTCTACATGGCCCAGCCATCTTAGACGTTGGATCCGAAGACGTGTAACTAGGCCGATGTCGCTGTACACCCCGTACAGTTCCTGGTTGAATCTCCTCCTCCACTCTCCGTTTACACAAACGGGACCAAAGATTGCACGTTAAATTTTCCTCTCGAAACGCCCAAGAGCCTCTTCTTCCGCTTTTGATAACATCCAAGCCTCAGCGCCGTAGAGGAGGACCGGGATGATTAAGGTTTTGTAGAGGGAAACCTTAGTTTTCATAGAGAGGGCTCTTCTACTCAATTGCCTCTTGAGCCCGAAGAAGCAGCGATTGTGTATGTATGTTGGCGTTACAGTCCATGAAGAACCTGAGCCGAGCTTCTCTCAATCACCCATGTTGTGTGTGATTTCATTTTTCCCATAGGTGAAAGGGACCTACAGTTTATTGCCGGTTCCAAACGGCGAATTTCAAGAAGCTTTTCATGACAATTTTACTACAGGGGGTTTTGTCAGAACCCCGCTGAGGAGAAACACCGTGAAAAACACGTTCGATGACATGGCTGTGTCGGGATTCGATCCCGAGTCATCGGCGTCAGAGGCCAACACACTACCCACTGCGCCATGATGCTCTCAGAAGCAGCGATTGGCAAGAGTTATTCTGCATTTTATCTCAACGCTGGTGATGTTGCTGCTTGTCACTATTGAGCCAAGGTAGACGAAGTCCTTGACTACTTCAAAAATATAGCTGCCGAAGGTGACGTTCACTCACGAGCAGCTCATGAGTGTTTGCGTTTCCTTACCAAAACCACAACACTGTCCGAGCAATCTCACATGTATCGGCTGTCGTCCGAACACCGTAATCAACCAGCGTCGGGTGCGGTTAGTACTAAGATGGTGGACCGCTTGGGAACACCGCGTGTTGCTCATTTTCCATCAATGACGTTATCACGCAAAATAATCGTCCGTAAACCGACTTTACAGACAACCAAAATACTTTTTTTTTATAGTTCTTGCAGATTCAAGAGTTTATACTTTTATAATGTTCATCACACAACCTGAAAGGAGTGCAGGTGGATTATGTCGTAGATGTTCGTTCACTACTTTCCCAGGGTGCTTGTCCTAGATAAGATTCGAGAGGAACTCGACTGGATCATCACGTTGGTTGTAGCTCTCAGAATATGTTTTATGCCATAATGGTGATATATTAGAACTGCAAACACAGAGTATGAGTTTGAAGTGACCATATATCGTGAGTGTTATGCCTTTATCTGTATCACTTCCCATTTATAACAGCTGTGTTGCGCAATTTTTTGGGTACGTTATCGCAAGGTCCGTACTGTTCGAAATGCTTTATTGTGCTTTCTTTTTAGAGCCACTCAACTGGTCACCAATTTCCTTATACGTTAATCCAGACCGCCTTAGCTCCAAAATAGCTTTCCGATCGGCTGGAGAGCTGCTGACAGTTTTTCCCATTTTAACGGACGTTGAAAAACAATCAAAGTGTTGTTGTGTACTTCTACTCACCAAAATATCAATTGAACTAGGACGGTAGTCCGCTTCACAATTTACCCAAATTAAGCGTAGCGAGCTCCTTTATAGCAAGCAAACGGCGCGATCGCATCCAAGATAAGCAACATCTCGTCTCGGACCTTCGAAGGATGTGAGTCTGCGCAACAGACATGTTGATTCTTGGGACCGTAAGGCTTTGCATCTGCCTCAATTGCAGCCATGAAATCTGACATAAAACACACATAAAATGGAAACACGATATCACATAGAATCAGGAAAGGACAACAGCTTTAGACCTTTTCGCTTTAATTAGCATTAGGCTTATAGGTCGAATTTACGAAGTGTCATTTGAGCCTTTCTAATTCGGGGCGTTTAACGATCCATCCAGCATGGTTGTTGATTGAGAGTAACCTTGATTTAGATTTAGGAAAGGCTGGTTCTATGAGAAGTCCGGACAAGTTGCGAACACGCGAGAGACAAACGTATGATAGACCAAGTCAGCATCTCCTATGTCAACGACGGCACGATCAACTGTGATGCCTTGAAATTTATGTATCGTAATAGCAAAGGCGACGTCCAGCGGAAATTGTGTTCGGTACCAGTACCGTTTTTCAATCCTACAGTCTGAGGCAGAATAGGGATTGGCCATTATACACAGAAGGCCCTTCTTACTTACTTACTTATCAGGCCAGCGATCCATGGAGGATCTGAGCCTGATCTATAGCTGCCTTCCATCCTTGACGGTCCCGGACACGCTGCTTTCAGTTATCAAGACCAGGATGTCTTACATCCGCGATTCTTCTTCTTCTTAGCGGGCGCTACAGTTCGGGGTGAACCTGGGCCTCAACCAACATGCCCCTCCATCTAGCACGATCTTTCGCTAGCCTTTTCCATTTCCACACACACAGTTGGTTGAGGTCACCTTCCACCTGTGTGCGCCATCTTAAGTGCGGCCGTCCTCTGCTTCTTCGTCCCTCGGGGTTGGATTCAAAGACTCTCCGGGCTGGAGCTGTGGTGTCCATTCGCTCTTCGGTCTTCCTCTTCTTCTCGAATCAGGAGGCTCGGAGTCGAAGACCCCCTTAGCTGGAGCGTTGAAGTGCATGCGCTCGATGTGGCCAAGCCAGTGTAGTCGACGGATCTTTGCCTTCCGGACTACATTCACATCTTTGTACAGCTCGTAGAGTTCGCGGTTGTGTCTTCTTCTTCATTCACCTTCCTCACAGACAGGACCAAATATCCGACGCAGAATTTTTCTTTCGAAGGAACCCAAAATCAGCCCGTTGTCCTGCTTATAGTCCAGCTTTCAGCTCCGTACAGCAAGACTGACAGAAGGCCCTTCATAGTCATCAAACCGAACCAAGACGCATATCGGGAACTCATTCGCTATATCTTCAGCATTGGAAGGCGCATAAACTACATCAACAACAGCGCCAAGGACCCCGTTGCATAATCCTTTTGCGGTCCAAATATTTTGCGTAAGCATCACACGACAACCACTTGCTAGCTTAAGGATGGGCTATAATCCTTGGGCGTCATCATCTGAAGCACGACTTGCAATAACAATGCAACCGGCTTACGCAGATTTCGTAACACCTGTTCATTGTAGATAGCAATTTCAGTTTTTCGAGCTTTAAGTCGTATTGCGCTTTCAAGTCCTCCAATGCTTGCTTGATTACATTGTACAAATCGAGTTTTCAAAAGCTCGTAGTCCTCGTTTGTAATTTTGCCAGAGGATATGTCTTCGGGCGTTTTCTTCAATAGTTCTTGCTCGATTCCGGTTTGCCCCATTACTTGTTGCAATACGAATACTCGGGTGTACTTCTGATATAGAATCTCCCCACGGATTGCAGCCATGTTACTTGGTTTTGGAATTCCTAACATTGACGTATCTCCAACAGGTGGCAGCTGGCAAAACTCACCCAAGAAATACACAATGGCATCTCCAAACTCAATAGATTGATTTTCTGGGAAAGCTTGCCTGAGACACTGATCGATTATTGATAACAAACGCAGTCCGACCATGGACATTTCGTCGCAGATAATAACTTTCTTGTTTGACATTTTGTCTTGGAATGCCCGTCCGTGTGGTCAGATAGTGCTCCATGCCTCGTAACCATTAAGTTAAAGGCAGAGTGTACTGTTTCCCCACCCTGTAAGAGCTATCAGCAACACCGATTCAGGACCATATTTTGCTTCAATTAACCCAATCATTTGGCGAATGATACACGACTTTCGAGTGCCAGCTTATCCTTGCACGATAGTTAGTCTCCCGACCGTTGTTGAATCTAATTGTCTTGTCAAGTGGTTGATAGCCCTCAATTGTTCTGGAGTTAATTCAATATGCTCTGGTCGTGAAACAACACGCGTCTCGTTAAAATTTTCTTTGGCGGTTTTCAAAAACCCTAAATTGTTCTCGATGCCAGGATATCTTGTTACATTATCATTCCAGGTATATTCCAAATCAATGTTTCTGTAGCCGCTCGAACAATCCGTGGAATCTTTTTTCGTCGATAGGAACAATTCGATTCCGCGCGTGATGAATTTGATGAAAATGGTTTTCCAGTGATTATTCCCCAATGGTAAGTCCGATCGGGACATTCGACCCCTTATGACGCTCAGCGATGTCCACACTATCACATGGAGAAGTGCGATTTGTTGCGAAATGCATGTTTGAGGGATGAGACGCTTCGCTCGCCTTCGACTCGCTACGCTTAATAAACGACTTTTTCCCAAACAATAAGTGTAACCCCAAGCGTTTCTAATTAGCTGCTCCTTGCGTTTTAGAGTTTTTTTTTTTTTTTTTTTTTTTAACAATAGATTCCTCAGTTTAAGCGCACGGACGAATTAACTTGCCACTCAAGAAGTTACCAGTTGAATAAAAACGAGTCAAACAGATCAACAAGAGACCTTTTCTGATTAGTTGCTCGTAGCTGAAAGTATGAATCCTGGGCAATGTTATGATTTAGCTTACAGTGGTGTTCAGATAAATAGCACATCCGTAAGCGCTCATACATTATGACGTGCCAAAAGTCTAAAAAGGGGTTTAGTTTTTTTTTGTTTTATAACTGATGTGCGTTTATATGTGCTTTATTAGAAAAACATAATTTCTTTAAATTAACTTAAAAATAATAATTAAAAATGGGAAACAATAAAAAAAATTGTTGTTCATTTAAATAGCACAGTCAGCGGAGTACTTAAACAAATTAACAAAAATAATCCAAATCCCTTGTTCTCTTGACTACGTTTGACTACGTTGACTACGTTTTGGCAAACTCTCTACTAAGCGCTTACATTTCTGGGCAGGTATAGCTTCCCAAGCAGTCCTTATGGTTTGCCGAAATTCTTCTAAATTGTTTGAGCTGGAGCCTTAAACAAGGGAGTCAACATCATTCCAAAGATTGATCGGTACTTTGGGCCGGGAGAATCAAGCAGGAAAATTTGTCGCTACGAAAGCCAATTCTTCACTATCGGCGAAGCGTGCTTCGGCTAATTGTCATGTATAAAAATCCATGATACAGGCTAAGAGTCATCGGTATATGGCTTCATTTGGTTCTACAGGATTAGCTTATATTGATGTTGATTCAAAATGCCATTTATTTTCACACTGGTCCAACGCCATGTCATGGCATCGCCGCCCCACCATTATGCTCCCTACGCCATGCTTGATAGTCTTAATGGTGTATCTGGGATGGTACTCTTGGTTCGTTCTGATCCCAACCTGTTGAACTTATTTTCGTCGCTCCAAAAGATATTTTTCCAAAAGGACAAGGGTTTGTTCTTGTGAGCGTTTGCGAAAATAAGTCTTCCCTCTCGGTTTTTTTTTAGACAAGAGGTTTTTTTCTGGCGATTCTTCCATTAAGCCGCGCCAGTTACGGCTGATATTTGGACATTGTGTTGGACAGATAGTTGTTGCTCTTTTTCTCCTGGGAAGTTATGAAAAGGTCGCTGCCACTGATTTGGTGGACAATTCTGTCAGTCACTTCTGACGTTTTCCTTTTTACGTTTTTCCTTACGGGATTCGCGGTAGATTGGCTGTACCGTATGACCTTCATTGCAGTTTGAACAAGCTTCCTAGAGCACTTTAATGTCCTTGCCACATCTGAAATAGTCTTTCCATCCTCTAGCATGGTACCGATTATTTGTCTCCTTTCCTCCGTGCAAAGCTTTTCTCCTACTTTTTACTTACTTATCAGGTCACCGATCCATGGAGGACCTTAGCCCGAGCTATAGCTGCCTTCCATCCTTGACGGATGACTGCTTCCAGTTATCAAGTCCAAGATGTCTTACATCCGCGATTACTTGGTCTTTATACCGGAGATTCAGTTCCACTTCTTCTCGAACCAGGAGGGTCGGAGTCGAAAACCCTCTAAGCTGGAGCGTTGATGTCCATGCCCAGTGTAGTCGACGGATCTTTGCCTTCTGGACAACATCCACATCTTTGTACAGCTCGTAGAGTTCGCAGTTGTATCTTCTTCTCCATTCACCTTCCTCACAGACAGGACCAAATATCCGGCGCAGAATTTTTCTCTCGAAAGAACCCAAAATCAGCTCCGCTGTCCTCCTTATCGTCCAGCTCTCGGCTCCGTATAGCAAGACTGGTAGTATGAGCGTTGGGTTAAGCATGACTTTGGTCTTCCGAGTGAGGAGTTTTAACCCAAGTTGCTTGGAAAAGCCGAAGTAGCAGAGGTTGCCAAGGGCAATTCTATGCCGGATCTCCACTGTGGTGTCATTTGTGGAATTTACGTTTGCCCCGAGGTAGACAAACTCCTTAACTACCTCGGAATTGTAGCTGTCAATTGTTATATTTTGTCCCAGGTGGTGAGCGACGGATTGGTTTTTGCTTGACAGCATGTATTTCGTTTTGTCCTCATTGATCTTAAGACCAACTCGTTTCGCCTGTTCTTCAATCGCCGTGAATGCTTCCACAATGCCACGGCGAGAACACGCGATGATGTCGATATCATCCGCGTATCCTAGCAGCTGGATGGACTTGTAAAAGATAGTGCCTTCCCTGTTGACGCCTGCCCGTCGCACTATCTGCTCCAGCACCAGGTTGAAGAAGTCACATGACAGCGCATCTCCTTGCCGAAATCCGGTGCATGTTTCGAATGGTTCCGAGGTCCTAGAACCGAGTTGCACGGTGCATCGCGTGTTTTTTAGCGTGGCGCGACACAACTGGATCAGTTTTACCGGGATCCCGAATTCGGCCATCGCCCCAAACAGTTCTCCACGATGAATGCTGTCGTATGCGGCTTTGAAATCGATGAAAAGATGGTATCGATTCGAAACTCGTTGGTCTTTTCCAGGATTTGTCGAAGTGTGAAAATTTGGTCTATAATCGATTTGCCGGGCCGGAAGCCGCACTGGTAGCTGCCGATTAGTGCGGTGCAAAATGGGCTTAGACGTTCACCCAATACGCTGGACAGGATCTTGTATGCGACATTGAGCAGGGACATACCTCTATAGTTCTTGCAAGAGGTAGGATCGCCTTTTTTGTGGATGGGGCAAATAGAGCTGGTATTCCAGTCATCGGGCATGCTTTCATCTTCCCAAATTCTGTAGATGATCTGGTGCATGCTCCCTACCAGAACATTGCCGCCAGCCTTGAAGAGCTCTGATGGCAAGCCATCTGAGCCTGCGGCCTTGTTATTCTTCAGCTTCTGAATACCTGTGCCGACCGATGCCCGATGGGAGGACTACTTCAGCGGATTTCCTCGGTCCCTGACACTCTCTCCTCTTACCTCTGCCCATTTTAAAAGCTCCTATTGCTCTCCGTTAAAAGATTCACACTAACCTCACTCAAGTCAATGGAAATGCTTTTTTTTCTGACACACAATGATATGTGCTATTTATATGAACACCCAGCTCTAACCAGGAAAACCTAAAAGGATCTTCTCTGTCCTTGGAATGTAATGGCTTCACTCCCGTGCAGTTTGTAAGTACATATTTGAATAAGGGTGTGCTATTTATGAGAACACCACTGTACCTGCTGGTATTGTGAAACGTAGCAACTTGGACCATGGAAGTATGTGTAGTCCCAGCAGCAATACAACAATGACGACGTCGTTTAAATCCAAATTGAAACCGTATACAAGCAAGTAAAAATAAAAATAAAATAAAATATGGGCCTCACCAAAAGGTATTAAAAAGAAGTGACTGGCTGGCGGCAACCGTCAATCTTCCCCCCTCAACACAACATGCAAGCATTTAAGATCAATGTCAATCGGCATCTCCTCTATCCCTCTTCCTTTCCACCTTCCGCCCGCCCTGTGTCGCCGACCTAATAAGGTTACTAGACCTTGAAAAAAACCTATTTTCAAACTAATGCATTTTCAAACTAATCAATATTTAGCTTAACAATTATATATGAAAATATATCAAAAAACAAATTAGAAAAAAACACAGAAAATTAGTTAAAGAAACATAAGGAAAACTAATTCCAATTAGGTGAGGATTTATTAAAATAATGTAAACGAAAGTACGAAACCTAGACGAATATTATAAGTAAGTTTCAGTATGAAATGTATGCTGAGTATGTGTACACGTAACTCGTAGCATGAATTGCAAGATACCAAATGTACAGTAGCGGACAAAACATGTGCAACTCGAACAGAAACGGGGAAATTTCATAAAATTCATTTTCACATTTTTAAAGTTCTATATTTAAGGAAAACAAAAAACATATAATTCACAAAAATCCATTATACATTTCTTAGGTTATGATAAGGTAGCTTTTGCCCTAGACGGTTCCCCTTTCCTGATTTAGAACACAGAAGAGAACTCGGAACAGAATGTTATTTTAACACGCTACTGTAGACGATATCAAAATGTCTTTCCATTTGGTGATAGAATGTAAAGATTCTGGGCACTGGATACACGCGAACATGCTCCATACAATTGTCCATGGGAAAAGGACGACTTTTCTAAGTTCACCCCAAGCCACCTTTAATGTTTGACCTTGCGCCTTGTTAATGGTCATAGCGAAACTAGGCTTTAGAGGAAATTGTAGCCTTTTAAACTGGAACGGGAGATCTGTGGGAATTATTGGGATTCGTGGGATCATCACATTTTCACCCTTTCCTACGCTGGTTAAGATAGTGGCGCTAATGATATTGCGGCCAAGTTGTGTGAGACGAAGTCTCGTCCCATTACATAATCTCGGGAGGATTAGTAGTCAAATAACAGAGTATAGGTACCGTATGCACTATGTAGAGTGTGAAGCGCGGCCCGATGCCCGCACTTAAGTACAGATAGAGAGCACACAACGTTAGCACGTTTCAGAAACATATCAGCGCCATCTATCGTACTTCAAGAGTAACACTTATTTATGTTTCGAATGTTGATTGTTTTCTCAAAAGCTGATTGATTTATGGTTGTTTTAAGTAAATTATTTTATTATTCGTTTGTATCATAGAACCTATACTAATCTTGCGGAGAGTCTTACACAAATTTCCATCCCCTACTGAATATTTTTTTTTTTTCTTTTGCTGCATACAAACTTTACGGGGGCTAGAAAGAAACAAAGAGTAGCCTATGTCACTCTCCATCCCTTCAGCTATCTGCACTTAAAAAATCACGTCAATTCGTCGCTCATTTTTGCCGTGAAAGACGAACAAACAGACACACAGACTTTCACATTTATAATATTAGTGTAGACTGGAAAAAGAAAATTCAAATATCTACCCGGGTAGATACTGTTCATGTGAAGGTTCAAGGTTCAAGGGAATTGGGGGGGTTAGAAAGGGACGAAAGTAGCCTATGTCACTCTCCATCCCTTCAGCTATCTCCACCTAAAAAATCACGTCTATTCGTCGCTCCGTTTTGCCGTGAAAGACGGACAAACAGACACAAACACTTACACATATATACTGTTAGTATAGTATAGATTGTGATAAGGAACTTGAAATTTTCTCGCGACAAAACAATTGCAACTTCTAATCCAAGTCAAAAAAATTAAAAAATATTCAATATTTCATGGCAACTTCTCTATTTTCAATCACTGCCTTGCATCTGCATGGCATGGATTCAATTAAATTATTTAAAATATTCTTTCGCTATTTTTAAGAAAAAATCGTCCGCATTTCGAACATCAATCCGATTTATTCTTTATTTCAAACATTTCCAAAGATTCTCAATTGGGTTTAAATCAGGCCAGTCCATAACAGTGATGTTTCGAGATCACTGAGCCACCACGATTTGACAAGCTTTGATGTGTGTTTTGGGCCATTATCCTGCTGGAAGACCCAAAGCAACGGCATTTTCCATTCCGCATATGGTAGCCCAACATCGTTTTAGATGTTTTTATATGCGTGTTGGTCCATTATACCAATTATGCGAGACAATGGACCCAAACCAGCAGAAGAAAAACAATCCCACACACCATCACATTACCTCCACCATGCCTAAAAGTTCTTAAGCAATAGCGAGTTTGATGTCGCTTGCCAAGTGGTCTCCTAACATACGAAATTCCATCGCTACCCATGATATTGAATCTTGACTCATCACTAAAAACCGGCCAAGTGCGAGTCGGACTCGCCACACGAAGGGTTCCGTACCATCTGTTTATATAAATATGAAAGAGACTATGTATGTTACCTCATCAGTCATCACATTAAATCACATTTTTTGTATGATGACAGATCTTGGTTGCAGGCAGGCTATCGGCATATTACTTTGATGATCAAAAATCTCCATGATGAGATAGTTGATCATCAAAGTGTCCAGTATTTGTCGTGGTAGCGGCAACAGACAGACATCATCTGTGAAAATTTCAACTGTCTAGCTATCACGGTTCATGAGATACAGCCTGGTGATAGACGGACGGACGGACAGCGAAGTCTTAGTAATAGGGTTCCGTTTTACCTTTGGGTACGGAACCCTAAAAAGGACTATTTTTTTTTTTTTTTTTTACACATGGGGCTAGTGCTACTCTTAGCAATATGGCACTGCGACCTTTGCAGATCTATTGTGCCTGCTAGCCGATTAGCCGAGTAGCCTCTCAACCTCTATAATGAAGTTGAGAATGCTTCTCGTAGGAGCCAGGTTGATCCTCTCAGGAGTCACAACTTCACTGAGAAGGATGCGCTTCCTAAGATGGCAGAGTGCAGCACACTCACACAGTATGTGTTCTGCCGTCTCATCGTCCTCTAGACAGAGCCGACACTCAGTTTCAGACGAGAGACTAATTTTATTTAGATGATATCTCAGACCGCAGTGTCCCGTTAGGTAGCTGACCAGTCTTCTGATATCCCCTCTATTGAGCTTAAGTATGTCAACAGGGTGTTTGTTCAGGGGTCGTATAAGTCGTTTAGATTGACGGAGTCCCCGAACACTGTTCCAGAAGGACTGGTGTTGCGACTTTTCCCACTTGTCTAAGAGGTGATTTATCTTAGACCCGGGAATGCCGCAGAAAGGTTCCGGACCTATGTATTTGTCGCAGGAACCTTTTCTGGCAAGTTGGTCGGCAATTTCATTGCCCTTAATACCTTTATGTCCTGGCACCCACCAAAGTTTAACATTGTTTCTTTTGGCGAGCTCTTGCAGGGCGTCATGGCATTCCTTGACGGTTTTCGAGTTCGTGCTGTACGAACCCAATGCTTTAAGCGCTGCTTGGCTATCAGAGAGTATGTTGATAGTTACTCCTCTGATGCCGGTCTCGAGATTTAGGTTGACGCATGTTAGGATGGCGTGCAGTTCAGCTTGGAAGACGTTGGGGCTTACTCCCAGGGCCTTCGAGATCTTACGTTTTGGTCTAAGGATGCCGGCGCCAACGCCAGAAGCCATCTTGGAGCCATCCGTGTACCACCTAAGGCCTTTGACATTCAGCAGGGGATCACTGTTTTCCCATGCTGAGCGATTTGGGATCAGCACCTCAAATCTCTTGTCAAAGGTGAAGGTGTGTGGCAATGTGTCCGAGACCGAAGCAATCATATCCAGCTCGGGAAAGTGTTGCAATATGGACATGTGGCCTGCGGGTCTACATGGCATATTTGTTCCCGAGCAGAGGATTCTGATTGCACTGCGTAATGCCACCTTTTTGATAAAAAGGTGCAGTGGAACGAGTCCAAAGAGTGCTTCTTGTGCTGCCGTAGGGCAGGACGGCATAGCACCTGTGATGCCGAGACACGCTAGTCTCTGAAGGCGTTGAAGCTTAATAATAGTAGTTTTTTGTTTAACTTTTGTCCACCATACGGTGGACCCGTAGGTAACGATAGGCCTTACTATCTCGGTATATAACCAGTGGACCACCTTAGGTTTAAGCCCCCAGGTTTTACCGTAGGTGCGCCGGCAGGCCCACATGGCCTTAGTCGCTTTCATGAGTTTATTTTTCATGTTGGAGTTCCAGTTGAGTTTGCGATCTAGGTCAATACTTAGATATCTTACCTCCTCTGAAAATCCTATGTGTGTTCCATTTAGAAGGATTGAGCAGGGTTGTACCTTTCTCCTCCTTGTAAATGGGACTAAGATTGTCTTATTTGGGTTAATAGATAACCCCTCTCTGCCACACCAGTCAGAGATGAATTGGAGCGCAAGTTGCATGCGCTCACAGGCAGTGACCTCGCACTTGCCCGTAACAATGACTACTAGGTCATCAGCATATCCGATGACCTCGTAGCCCAGAGTGGTCAGCTTGCGTAATAGATCGTCGATGACTATCGACCAAAGCAGTGGTGAGAGGACTCCCCCTTGTGGGCATCCTCTGACCGCCGATACTATCACTGAGACCTCTCCGCATGTGGCTGATATGATACGGCTATTTAGCATCGCCCTAATCCAGTGATTAGTGGGATGATCCACACTCCCTGCAGGATAATGCAGTGGTGATCGAATCATAGCCAGTATTATCAAAGGCTCCCTCTATATCGAGGAAGGCGCAGATTGCGATCTCCTTTTGTGTGAAACTATTTTCAACGCACTTCACCAAGTGGTGTAGTGCGTTTTCGGTAGATCGCTCTTTGCGATATGCATACTGGTGGGGGTGCAGAGGTGTCTGGTTTTCCAGGATACCTCCAATGTGGAGCTCTATCAGTTTCTCCATTGTTTTTAGATAAGGACTAAGTTCTACTTTTGAATGTCCCACAATAGATGTTCATTTTCAAATTGAATTCGTTTTTTTGCTGGTTTGGGATCGAAATCACTGGTTTTTTGGCAGGTCGAAAGGGGCCCACATTAACTTCGGTCAACCGACGAGATACTGTTCTAGCACTTACAGTTTGCTGGAAATCTTGAACCAATTTCGACGCAGATACGAAGGGATCCATTTTAACTGTTCGGGCCAACAAAGCGTCAATTCGGGAGCTTGACTTTGGTTTCTTATATCGACCTATCATTTGGGAAACCGACTATTTCCTTTTCTGAAATGCCTGATGTGAAATCATCCAGAATACGCTGTCTTAATTCATCACCGAATGTATTAGGTCATTAGGCCATTATTACCCTTTTTCAAGATCACACGAAGCCTGCTCTGTGTAAGAATATTAACGCAAGTGATCCTTTAGTCAACGAACCTCTGATGACATGTGCTCAATATGACGCAACTCGGAAATAACGGTTAAGTTCCCTATCATAGCTTATCGTAACTTACGAAATATGGATTTTTGTGAAATATTGAGCTTCAAAAATATGCGAAGACATTGTATGTTTTCGAATAAAAATTTCGTGAATCTTATGAAATTTGCCTGTTTCTGTTCAAGTTGCAAATCTTTCGTCCGATACTGTATCTACATCCTGGCATTCATTTTAAGCGACTGTTTATCGTGCTTCAAAACTCGTCCTTACATATGTATGTATGTGTGTACGTAACGTTATGTTTCCTAACCATCTTTGTTTCTTGCTGTGTATCTCGATTTATTATTATCTAATTACATAAGCAATATTGTAAGACATTACCTTGAGGCTTCATTTTACAGGCAAATAAAAAGAACAAAAACAAAAACAAAAACAAAAAACACAAAAACATTAAATAAATTAGTTGTACGTTAAATGAAATAAATCGATTGTGCAATGTGTAGAGATTTAATTGAAGAGTAATTTGATGGTCATCTAAGGTCGCCGGGTTGATCCTGGGGAAAAAAATGTTGGTTGTCTGTAAGGTCGGTTTACGGACGATTATTTTGCGTGATAACGTCATTGATGGAAAATTAACAACACGCGGTGTTCCCAAGCGGTCCACCATCTAAGTACTAACCGCACCCGACGCTGGTTGATTACGTTGTTCGGACGACAGCCGATACATGTGAGCTTGCTCGGACAGTGTTGTGGTTTTGGTAAGGAAACGCAAACACTCATGAGCTGCTCGTGAGTGTGCGCTACCTCCCCCCCCAACGAGCAATTATTAAACGCACGCGTTCATGAGTAATTGGCTGTGAGCATTTTTGGTCGATTTGGAAATGGGCGCATACATATGCACATATGTATGTATATATGGATATCCAACATACAAACTCCAAAAACAGAATTAGGGTGTACGCATGTATGTATGTATCACCTGGATTACTGATTACTCCTAAAAGTTTGCCTACGTCATCGCAAAATTTTTCCATGCCCCCAAGTATGCAAACAACATTCTATCCCATAGGCGAAATAGATGCCTCTCTATCGCCTGTTTCGAGCTCTCGCTTGCACGCTCAGCTCAGGCGGTGTTCATCGTTTTATAAGACGTTATCACGTCAAAAATAAACTGTTGTGTGTGAAAGTCAAGGACACTTACAGTGCAACGAGACAGGTCCAATACGGAGTGCCACAGGATTCCAAACTAAGTCCGATTCTCTTCATACTGCATACAAACGAGCTTCTGTGGGTGTTTAAAAAAATATACCCTTCGCCTTTGCCAATGGCACAGCTATAGTGGTTCGACATAGGTGTCTGGAGAACGCTACAGAAATAATCCAAGGCTGTAAATTGGCCTAGTCATCAATGCGTCAAAAACCAAGAACAAGAGACATATTCGAAGTCTCCAATACCCAGTTACGCAACTACAGGTATATTTTGAAAATGATGCATGTCCTTCAATGCTCAGCCAGCCAATAGAAATTGTTGAATCCTACAAATATCTCGGAGTCGTAATAGACAGCCACTTCACCTGAAATTCACACAATTGAAAAAATCCGCTCTCACATAAAGGGTGCCCTTTTTGCAATGGCCCACTTACGATACGATACTACAGCTCAAGTACTAAAACAAGTAGAGTATGCTCTAATTGAGTCCATTTTAAGGTGCGGTATACTCGCATGGAGTACAGCAAAACAAGAGGCATATAAAGCCAGGCTGCACCGACGGACGAGAGCTGCTCGCGAAATCTATGAGCAGAGGAGAGGAGGGGAACACACGCTTTTCAGAAGAGAGAAGAGAGAGTACGGAAAGCGTGAGATCGAGGAGATGGAGAGATGCTTCCGCAAGAATGACGCCCGTAAGTCTTACAATAAGGTTAAACGAACATGCCATGGCTACAAAGTCAGAGCGCAGGCCGCCGCTGAAAATGGAGAACTGGTAGTAGAGTCGCTGTCGATGCTGAGGATTTGGAAAGACCACTTCTGCAGACTGTATAACGGCGATGATAGACAAGATACCGCTGTCAGGCAGAACGAGCCATTCGTAATTGATGACGATGTAACAGAATTCAGTCCATCCGACCTAGACGAAGTCTATCATGACTTAAGTCTAATAAAGCCGCGGGCGCAAACGGCCTGTCTGCTGAGCTTCTTAAGGCGGCTGGAGATGAGCTGGTAAGGTGCATGCACCATTTCATTTGCAAGGCATGGTCGGAGGAAAGCATACCCGACGAATGGAATCTCAGCATCGTTTGCCCGGTCCATAAGAAAGGACCACCTATAGGGGAATAAGTCTCCTTAACATCGCATATAAGATCTTCTCTGCCGTATTGTGTGAACGCCTGAAACCGTTTGTGGATAACCTGATCGGCTCTTATCAGTGTGGTTTCAGGCCAGGTAAATCCACAATAGACCAAATATTTACACTACGGCAGATCTGTGAGAAGACCCAGGAATACCAAATCGACACTCACCACCTCTTCGTCGATTTCCAGGCTGCATATGACAGCGTGTATAGAGATGAGCTATACAAAGCCATGCCTAGTTTTGACATCCCTGCCAAACTCGTCCGACTTTGCAGGATGACAACGGAGAATTCTCGCTGCTCCATTAAGGTCGGTAATGAGCAAACCGAGACCTTTGATGTTAAAAAAGGATTTAGGCAATGTGACGCGCTGTCATGCAACTTTCTCAACATCGTGCTTGAAAAGATCGTGCAAGAGTCACTGGCCAACACAAGAGGTACGATTTATTTCAAGTCTACGCAATTGCTTGCGTACGCCGACGACATTGACGTGATTGGACGGACACAGCGAGACGTCAATGAGGCCTTTGTAAGCATTGAGGTAGAAGCGGCTAAGATGGGTCTCAAGGTATATGAGGGTAAAACCAAATATTTGCTCTCATCTAAAAGAGACGGACAACACCGGCGTATTGGCCAGAACGTCACCATGGGCGGATATAGCTTTGAAGTGGCCAAGGAATTCGTCTACCCTAGCTCACTGATGACTAGCGACAACAACACCAGCGCTGAGATAAGACGCAGAACCACTCTTGCCAACCGCTGTTTCTCGGGAAACCAAGGAAACCAAGGTGACACTATATAAGACCTCAATCATCCTTGGACCTTAACAAAAGCGGATGAAGATGCCCTTGTTCGTTTCGAGAGGAAACGAACCGTTTGTTCAAACGGTGTATGGAGGAGAAGACATAACGAAGAACTGTACGGCGACGTCGGCCTGGTACGACGTCTACGGATACAGCGTCTAAGGTGGCTAGGCCATGTAGAGCGCATGGAAAATACAGCTCCGACTCGAAGAGTCTTCGAATCCACTCCTGAAGAAAGGCGCGGCAGAGGACGGCCGCATCAACGGTGGCGCACACAGGTGGAAGGGGACCTTAACCATCTGGGCGTGCGGCGCTGGAAACAGCTGGCCAAAGACCGTGCCAGCTGGAGATGCTTGTTGGTTGAGGCCCAGGTTCACCACGGACTGTAGCGCCACCTAAGTACGTAAGTAAGTAAGTATACTCGCACGGAGTAGTGCATCTAAAACACCCATAATGAAACTGCAAAAGTCGAAAGACTGAAGCTTATCAACAGAAACGATGTACCAAACGGAATGCGATTTAACGTGATGTCAGTACAACATATCTACAAGCGACCCTTGTACTCGACTATTATGATGACCGACGGCTTAAGAAGCTCACAACTCATGAGATCAGTACAAGAAGATGCAGTCAAGGTATGCTTGTCATTCCAAGAAACTTTAACATCTACGGTAAAAGGCAGCTATCTTACAGTGTCCCATCACCTTTAAATGATATACCAGATTCCCTAAGAAACATCAGAAATTTTGTAGAAAAAATTGAACTTACAGTTTGCTCGATCTAAGAATATACAAAATGTAAATGTAGCCTTCTGCAGCAAAGCCTAAAAGGCTTCGCAGGAACTATGTACAAAATCATACAGCTGATTGAGTTGAATAAAATCAAAATTGTACTAGGAGGCTTCAATGCTAAGCTGGGTAAGGAAAGCACCTTTGACCGAGTCATCGGCAAACATAGCTTACACGACCCTACGTTCGATAACGGACACAGGCTGATTGAACTCTCCTTCTAGCCAGTACGCGCTTCCCGCACCTCGATATATACAAAGGCACCTGGCGGTCTTTTGATCAATCGACCACCAACCAGATTGATCACATCGTGATCGACGTCAGACACTCCTCCACTATTCTTGGTGTTCGAACTTTCCGATGGGCTAACATCGACTCGGACCACTATCTTGTAGTAGCCACGATGCGCTTACGGATATCACGAATGCAGCGGAGTAGAGTAAAAATACAAAGTTATGACGTTGGAAAGCTACTATCGCCAGAAACCGCTCGTGCTTTTACCGATCGCGTCTCCCTTAAGCTCTCCAATACACCTCAATCCTCCACGCTATCAATAGAACAGCAGTGGAGCCTTTGCAAACAAGCCCTGAAAATCTCTGCATCCGAAGCCTTGGGTTTCAAGGCGAAGAAACACCTGGTTCGATGACGAGTGCAGGAGGATTCACACAGCGAAGCAGGATGCACATAAGGCCTCGCTGCCTAAAAGAACAAGAGCAGCTCGTGAGCTCTACGAGTTAAAAAGAAGGGAGGAGCATACGCTTCTCAGAAGAAAGAAGAAAGAGCACGGGAAGCGCGCGACTGAGGATTTGGGGAGGTGTTACTGCAGGCGTGGCCTTCGAAAGTTTGATCAACAGATAAAGCGAACATGCCAAGGTTATAAAGCCAGAACGCAAGCCTGCAGGGATGAGAACGGACACCTAGTAGTAGAACCGCAGTCAATGCTGAGAATATGGAAAAACCACTTCTGCAGACTGTATAACGGCGATGTTAGTCAATATACCGCTGTCAGGCAGAATGATCCATTTCTAATCGACGGAGACCGCAGAGAATTCTGTCCCCCTGACCTCGACGAAGTTAAGATTGCCATATCGAAGCTCAAGTCGAATAAAGCTGCTGGCGCAGACGGACTGTCTGCTGAGCTCTTCAAGGCAGCTGGGGATGACCTGGTTAGGAGCATGCACCAGCTCATCTGTAAGATATGGTCAGAGGAAAGCATGCCCGAGGAATGGAGTCTCAGCATCGCATGCCCGATCCACAAGAAAGGAGACCCCTCTGATTGCGCCAACTATAGAGGAATAAGTCTCCTTAACATCGCCTACAAAATCTTCTCTGCCGTTTTGTGTGAACGCCTGAAGCCTTTTGTAAATAAGCTGATAGGTCCTTATCAGTGCGGATTCAGGCCAGGGAAGTCCACCATCGACCAAATCTTCACACTACGGCAGATCCTGGAAGAAACCAATAAATTTCAGGTCGACACTCACCACCTATTTGTCGACCTCAGAGCCGCATACGACAGCGTAATTAGAGACGAGCTATACAGCGCTATGTCTACCTTTGACATACCTGCTAAACTCGTCAGACTATGCAGGATGACTTTGGAGAATGCTCGCTGCTCCATCCGAATCGGTGACCCGTTACCGATAGTTTTGATGTCAAAAAAGGATTTAGGCAGGGCGATGCGCTGTCGTGTGATTTCTTCAACTTCGTATTGGAAATGATTGTGCAAAAATCCTCGCAACTCCTTGCATACGCCGACGATATTGACATAATTGGTAGATCAGAGCGAGATGTCAATGAGGCACTTGCGAGTATTGAGATGGAGGCGGCAAAAATTGGTTTGGCAGTTAATGAGGGCAAGACTGTCTTGTCGTCTACCTTGGCTCCGCAGTGACCTGGAACAACGACATCAGTTCCGAAATCAAACGCAGAATCACTCTTGCCAATCGCTGTTTCTTTGGGCTCAGGAGGCAACTGAGTAATAGAGCCCTCTCCCGAACGACAAAGTTGACTCTATATAAGACCCTTATCATCCCGGTCCTGTTGTACGGCGCAGAAGCATGGACACTATCAAAAGCGGATGAGGAGGCCCTTGGTCGGTTCGAGAGAAAGATTTTGCGTGTGATTTTCGGGCCTATAAACGCAGACGGGGGATGGAGGAGAAGATTCAACCACGAACTTTACGGGCTGTACAGCGACATGAGCCTAGTCAGGCGTCTACGGATTCAACGCCTAAGATGGCTGGGCCATGTAGAGCGAATGGACACCACAGCTCCAGCCCGGAGAGTCTTTGAATCCAACCCCGAGGGACGAAGAAGCAGAGGACGGCTGCACTTAAGATGGCGCTAACAGGCGGAAGGGGACCTCAGCCAACTGGGTGTGCGGCAATGGAAAAGGCTTGCGAAAGATCGTGCTAGATGGAGGGGCGTGTTGGTTGAGGCCCAGGTTCACCACGGACTGTAGCGCCACCTAAGTAAGTAAGTATTAAAGCATTAAACAAACAAATTATTTGTTTCACTCCAGTACATATGTTCCATTTTATCTTTGAGCCACTGTACATAGAATAGTACTATATGTACTATGTTATGGAAAACTAGCACCCGCACAAACGGAATCACATAAGCTCTTATGTGTACATACGTATACTGGGAATTGTCGTCTGTTTTGTTTTTGTTATCTTTCCTTGCATCTCATGGATGCGTACGACATTGTGTGTTGAGTAGTAGCTCCTCTGTTGGGATATTGGGTGGCGCATTTGCTTTACTCACGTGGGAAAATTTCGAAAAAAGATACAAATGAAACCCAAATGAAACACACTACATTGTTCATTGTCATGAGAGTGGGAACCACTGGCGAGCGATTTAAAATTAATATAAAGCAATCCGTCAAAAAATTCGTTTCAAATGTTTCTAAGACGCAGTGCAGTTAGTTTGGCTTAGATTTTGGGAATAAGTCGCAAGAAAGCGTTGGGATTCAGTGATGACATTTACTAAAGGACTTTTATGGAAGGTATGTGTACCGGAAATTATTCGAATTAATATTGAATGCCGCTCGACACAAAGTCACAAAGATCGACTTCCTGGTTCGCATACATATACGTAGGTACATCGCCATTAAGCTAGGTACCTGGTATACCTAATTGTTTAACCCACGTTACATGCTGGGAATACTATCAGTGTCCAAACGTGTTCGCTCTTCTATGTGGGAACACTTCGGTGGCGTTCTCACCGTATGTAGTGTTATGTATTTCGAAACTCATAATAGTAACAATGATCGCGTTCTCAGCCTTAACAAGAGTGATAGATAACAAAGGGGCACACAAGTCTGGGAAAGTAGCTATGTATTTTGCGGTTTTAGAGAGGTTACGACGTTTTTTCCCATTTAAATTGTTTAGTGATTTTCTTTTACTAAATTAAGTTTTTATCTGCCTTTCCACAATTACAGATTGCTTTTATTTGCCTGTACAGAAGCTGCATGGGCTACAACCCTGAGAAGCCTCCGCGTCTCTTTTCATTCGATTATAATCCTAATAGTCAACTGACCATCGATAACGAGTCCTCATCAACTACTGACATCTCTCTAGAAGGAAATACCAATATCGACAATCACAAGCCTTATCAAACTGTAAATCATGTTACTCCCATAGCACACAACTCGTCCCGTACCGGGAATAGCGAAAAGCAAAATGACGACACTCAAAATTTGACTAATTCAGTTCGAAGAAAAGCCCGTGATCCTGTAAGTGAAAGTGAAACATCTTTGAAAACAACCTCTTCGCAATTTAATCGACCAACAGGCCTGCTTACTACAGCTATGAACTATGGAACCGGCGAGCCCACTACCACAATCGTCTATGCCACATCTATCCCCATATCGAAGACATATCCAATCAATATTCGTTCATCACCATTTTTGCCTGCCCCAAAATATCGTTCTACCATTCTTGAAAGTACTCAAGAGAACAAACGGACAGATACTATTAAACCAACTACCGAGGAAGCACAGCCGCGGGATCCGGTGTTCAGAGGCCGCCATTCAAATGTACCCGAAAAGCCCATTTTTCGACTTGGTTCTAGTCCTGGACAAGTAACAATGACACCACAATCACACGAAACTACCCCTTACTCTATCGGAGAGCCCAAGCGAAATCTTGTTAAAAGTATTCCATATGCAAGGATCAGAACTAAAGACGATATCAGTGAAAAATCCAGTTACAATGGAAACCTTGAGAACTCCTACCCGAAGGACAATTGGATGAATGAAGACTACAAGCAGCGCAAAATACCGCCCACATCAACGTACATGGACCAAACATTTCCTCGACAGAATACTAACAACAACTTCTACCAATTGAGACCAGATAAGAATATATTCCCCCCGCAGTATAATTCAAACGACAACTACTCGGGCCCTTTACGCAACCAAATTCCAACGCCATCGTCTATGTACGTTCCGCAAGCACCAACTTTTCCTTACTCCTTACAACAGTCACGTCACAATTTCCAGCCACTCACTATTCGAGACTTTGACTTACTCCTACAGCTTCTCGTCCTCCGCGAACGTCGGCTACGTGCTTACCAAGACTCCTATTCATACCAGAATGATGGTATTCGGTCGCAAGATAGCAACTATTACTACGAAAAGCCAAAGCAGACAGGCACCGAAAATCTTTACTTCAAGACTCTTGAGCCGAAATACTTAGAACATCTCACACCAAAATTTAGCCAATTATCCAGTGACAGATTACTGCCGCCCAACATACGTGAGGAACTTCTATTCCACTTATTGTTATTAGCGTTGAATATGCAACCCCAGATGATAACTGCTAGGAGTCCTGCAGTGTTACCGCCGCCGTACATGCTCATCAATCCCTCACCGTCACCATACCTTGGTTTAAGTGCCGGTGAAAGAATGGCTCCCAATAACCCAGTGAGAAGCATTCAAATTCTTGGTGAGAGCGATTAATGTCCTGATTTAAGATCGACCGATTCTACACAATAAAGCTTTTAGTTGACATTTGAGCGTTATTATTGATTGTTAGGTTAGGTTAGGTTAGTTGGGTGCCCTATTGACGTGAAATCAAGGCTCACTTAGACTACGAGGAGTCCATTGTACCCGTTTTGAAAAACTAACCCGAGGGGACCTGTTAGAACCTCAGTTGCCCGCTGAGCTGAACCACCCAGATTCAGCTAAGAATCTTAGCAGTTTGTTCAGCTTAATGTCTCTTACCTCCTCTAAACCCGAGACGAAGTAGTTCCCGAGGAACGTAAATCTTTTTCGGGCCAGTGCAGGCCATTCACACAGTACAGCTTCTGCAGAAATCGTTGTAGGGCTGGCCTAGTCTAGCTGTATGATATGATACCATGCAGTGCCCAGTGAGGGCGCTGACTACCAGTCGTATATTTCCTCTACCAAGACTTAGCAGACTTTCCATCCTTTTATTGGTATAGACAGGCCCTGTTAGCCTTGCCGTAGCGCATGTGTCTAATTGACACCATCGCTTGTTGGCCTTTCCTAGTAGTTCCACCCCTATTTCTGCGTGGTCTGCGACGTATCTGCACCTGATCCCAGTCTGGCTAGTTCGTCCGCCAATAAATGCTACATGTCGCTTGTAGACATGTTGTACTGACATCACGTCAAATCGCATTCCGTTTGGTACATCGTTTCTGTTGATAAGCTTCAGTCTTTCGACTTTTGCAGTTTCATTATGGGTGTTTTAGATGCACTACTCCGTGCGAGTATACTTACTTACTTACGTACTTAGGTGGCGCTACAGTCCGTGGTGAACCTGGGCCTCAACCAACAAGCATCTCCAGCTGGCACGGTCTTTGGCCAGCTGTTTCCAGCGCCGCACGCCCAGATGGTTAAGGTCCCCTTCCATCTGTGTGCGCCACCGTTGATGCGGCCGTCCTCTGCCGCGCCTTTCTTCAGGAGTGGATTCGAAGACTCTTCGAGTCGGAGCTGTATTTTCCATGCGCTCTACATGGCCTAGCCACCTTAGACGCTGTATCCGTAGACGTCGTACCAGGCCGACGTCGCCGTACAGTTCTTCGTTATGTCTTCTCCTCCATACACCGTTTGAACAAACGGTTCGTTTCCTCTCGAAACGAACAAGGGCATCTTCATCCGCTTTTGTTAAGGTCCAAGGATGATTGAGGTCTTATATAGTGTCACCTTGGTTTCCTTGGTTTCCCGAGAAACAGCGGTTGGCAAGAGTGGTTCTGCGTCTTATCTCAGCGCTGGTGTTGTTGTCGCTAGTCATCAGTGAGCTAAGGTAGACGAATTCCTTGGCCACTTCAAAGCTATATCCGCCCATGGTGACGTTCTGGCCAATACGCCGGTGTTGTCCGTCTCTTTTAGATGAGAGCAAATATTTGGTTTTACCCTCATATACCTTGAGACCCATCTTAGCCGCTTCTACCTCAATGCTTACAAAGGCCTCATTGACGTCTCGCTGTGTCCGTCCAATCACGTCAATGTCGTCGGCGTACGCAAGCAATTGCGTAGACTTGAAATAAATCGTACCTCTTGTGTTGGCCAGTGACTCTTGCACGATCTTTTCAAGCACGATGTTGAGAAAGTTGCATGACAGCGCGTCACATTGCCTAAATCCTTTTTTAACATCAAAGGTCTCGGTTTGCTCATTACCGACCTTAATGGAGCAGCGAGAATTCTCCGTTGTCATCCTGCAAAGTCGGACGAGTTTGGCAGGGATGTCAAAACTAGGCATGGCTTTGTATAGCTCATCTCTATACACGCTGTCATATGCAGCCTGGAAATCGACGAAGAGGTGGTGAGTGTCGATTTGGTATTCCTGGGTCTTCTCACAGATCTGCCGTAGTGTAAATATTTGGTCTATTGTGGATTTACCTGGCCTGAAACCACACTGATAAGAGCCGATCAGGTTATCCACAAACGGTTTCAGGCGTTCACACAATACGGCAGAGAAGATCTTATATGCGATGTTAAGGAGACTTATTCCCCTATAGGTGGTCCTTTCTTATGGACCGGGCAAACGATGCTGAGATTCCATTCGTCGGGTATGCTTTCCTCCGACCATGCCTTGCAAATGAAATGGTGCATGCACCTTACCAGCTCATCTCCAGCCGCCTTAAGAAGCTCAGCAGACAGGCCGTTTGCGCCCGCGGCTTTATTAGACTTAAGTCATGATAGACTTCGTCTAGGTCGGATGGACTGAATTCTGTTACATCGTCATCAATTACGAATGGCTCGTTCTGCCTGACAGCGGTATCTTGTCTATCATCGCCGTTATACAGTCTGCAGAAGTGGTCTTTCCAAATCCTCAGCATCGACAGCGACTCTACTACCAGTTCTCCATTTTCAGCGGCGGCCTGCGCTCTGACTTTGTAGCCATGGCATGTTCGTTTAACCTTATTGTAAGACTTACGGGCGTCATTCTTGCGGAAGCATCTCTCCATCTCCTCGATCTCACGCTTTCCG
The DNA here is from genome assembly GCA_951905685.1 of Eumerus sabulonum. Lineage (NCBI taxonomy): Eukaryota > Metazoa > Arthropoda > Insecta > Diptera > Syrphidae > Eumerus > Eumerus sabulonum. Next base: position 4,146,466 of record OX645065.1, read on the forward strand.
TACTCTCTCTTCTCTCTTCTGAAAAGCGTGTGTTCCCCTCCTCTCCTCTGCTCATAGATTTCGCGAGCAGCTCTCGTCCGTCGGTGCAGCCTGGCTTTATATGCCTCTTGTTTTGCTGTACTCCATGCGAGTATACCGCACCTTAAAATGGACTCAATTAGAGCATACTCTACTTGTTTTAGTACTTGAGCTGTAGTATCGTATCGTAAGTGGGCCATTGCAAAAAGGGCACCCTTTATGTGAGAGCGGATTTTTTCAATTGTGTGAATTTCAGGTGAAGTGGCTGTCTATTACGACTCCGAGATATTTGTAGGATTCAACAATTTCTATTGGCTGGCTGAGCATTGAAGGACATGCATCATTTTCAAAATATACCTGTAGTTGCGTAACTGGGTATTGGAGACTTCGAATATGTCTCTTGTTCTTGGTTTTTGACGCATTGATGACTAGGCCAATTTACAGCCTTGGATTATTTCTGTAGCGTTCTCCAGACACCTATGTCGAACCATTATAGCTGTGCCATTGGCAAAGGCGAAGGGTATATTTTTTTAAACACCCACAGAAGCTCGTTTGTATGCAGTATGAAGAGAATCGGACTTAGTTTGGAATCCTGTGGCACTCCGTATTGGACCTGTCTCGTTGCACTGTAAGTGTCCTTGACTTTCACACACAACAGTTTATTTTTGACGTGATAACGTCTTATAAAACGATGAACACCGCCTGAGCTGAGCGTGCAAGCGAGAGCTCGAAACAGGCGATAGAGAGGCATCTATTTCGCCTATGGGATAGAATGTTGTTTGCATACTTGGGGGCATGGAAAAATTTTGCGATGACGTAGGCAAACTTTTAGGAGTAATCAGTAATCCAGGTGATACATACATACATGCATACACCCTAATTCTGTTTTTGGAGTTTGTATGTTGGATATCCATATATATATACATGTGTGCATATGTATGCGCCCATTTCCGAATCGACCAAAAATGCTCACAGCCAATTACTCATGAACGCGTGCGTTTAATAATTGCTCGTTGGGGGGGGGGGGGGGGGGGGGTAGCGCACACTCACGAGCAGCTCATGAGTGTTTCCTTACCAAAATCACAGCCCCGTCCGAGCAATCTCATATGTATCAGCTGTCGTCCGAACACCGTATTCAACCAGCGTCGGGTGCGGTAAGTAGTTAGTCCGGTTCCACATGAGTGCAAAAGAGTGGCACTCATTTCACCCTTTGTCAAACACGCGCCCGTGTGGAACCGGACTTAGACGCTGGACCGCTTGGAAGCATCTCGTGTTGTTAATTTTTCATCAATGTTTTCTAATGACGTTATCACGTAAAATAGTCGTCCGTAAACCGACTTTAAAGACAAATAAAATATATTTTTTTAAGGTTACGGCTTACTAGGCCGTAGCCCAACCGACTTATCCTGTTTTTTGGCGCAGGAGGCTCGCCATTCGCCCTTCCCCGTCTACAATTCCCATAGGAAATCTCCAGATGGCACCACGAGGAGGTTGGGACGGAATTTATCTACTAACAGTGCCGCAAGATGTTCGACTGCGATGGCTCTTCTCGCTTTTTAGCAGGCCAGCATCCGTCGGTTAGATGCTACCCCTACGAGGCCTTTGTTAGTCCTTTGCCATCCCATAGCAGTCGGTATTTTGTTTGTATTGTTTTTCACAACATATTTGGGAATTTATGCATTTTCCCTTTTTTTTAAGGGTTCCGTAAGACTTCGCTGTCCGTCCGTCTGTCACCAGGCTGTATCTCATAAACCGTGATAGTTAGACAGTTGAAATTTTAATATTTAAGGGGGGCTTGTATACAGATGGTACGGAACCCTTCGTGCGCGAGTCCGACTCGCACTTGGCCGGTTTTCTTACTTTCCAGGCCATCTAAAATTAAACCTGTCATGCAGTGATCAGATATTTGGAGATTGAAGTCGATACCTACCAGTGCAATTATTAAGAGGGAATTTTTGAAACCGAGCGAAAACATGATCAATGCAAGTCCCTGCAATCATGGTGCAATCATTTACAAAGGAGGTTAACCATCCAGCACAGGACTTATATTATACGTCTACATACAAGCCCTGGAACGACTGAATCAAGTGCTGCAATTATAAAAGAATGCATCGCTAGAATCGTACTGATACGATGCATCAAGTAGTACAGACCTATTTATTCAAACACATCCATCGATCAATTTTTACGACTTTTATGGAAATGACTTGCGTGCACTTACAGACGTAAACTATCGAACCTGCAACGCGACAAGCCGTACCAATGGGTATGAAATTTCAAATCGCCCATGTGACACGTTTTCGACATGTACATATATCCATACATGGATATGTGTTTTTGTTGGACAACACTCGATGGTTTCCCGTTCCATGGAATTAATGGCCAATTATTCCTTGAAGTGAGCTCTCTTACAATGGCATTGTCAGTCGCTCTATGAATGGGGATCACATTTGGCTGGTCAAAGGATAGCAAATGGCTATATGTATAGATCTTACACAGCTCACGTTAAGCGCATATTTCGCACTAAGGCTCCACACATCATTTAATTGCTGCAACATTCACTAGAACTTAAGTTCCGAGTAAAGTGCATCCGATCGGTTGGCTTTATTTCTGATGAACTGTCTACTTAGCTATTAGCTAATGGTGTTGAAGTGGTGCTAGGTGGCTATTTGCTTTTAACTTCTGTTAGTCAGTTGACAACTTCGAAGGCGCTCGTATTTCAGTTGCAAACATTCTTCCTGAAAAGGTCGTAAGTATCTAAATATTGTAATTAGATAGATCGCTATGCTGTGTAGCAGAGCTCTTAACGTGTAATATTCAATACAGACATGAAGAAGACACATAACTATGAATCTGAAAATGACGACTCCGACGACAGGGTTCTGTGGTCCAGTTTAGACTTTTATTCGCCAAAGTTGTCATCGGAAATATTCGACGTTTATAGTCAAACGCAAAATCTGGACGACGTTTCATCAAGCTCGGGCCCTAATCGTCATCATTTTGAAAAAATACATGAAGAAAAACTAGAAAACTCAGGGTTGCCTACCGAAAAGCAAGCGCTGGCTTATGAAATGGTGGTTCCAGAGAAGGTTAACAAAATTTCACAAAACCATTTGGATTTAGACATCAATTTACTGATGGAAACTAAAGATTTCGGTGAGCAATCAATGATAAGGGATGACTCATTCTCTCATAACTAATTCAAGTGCTTCGGTTTTTCTTCAGTCAAAGAACGAGCCCCTTCAAAAGAGCGGGAACAAAACCCACATGGTGAAGAAGCCGAAAAGAGAGAGACATCACCCTGCGGAAGGTACTCCAGAATTGGTGAACTAATTGGTAAGGGAAGTACGAAGGCAGTTTATCGCGGGATTGACAGTCATACCGGACATCCCATAGCTTGGTGTGAACTATTGGTATGCTCATTTGTATATTGTGCTTCTTAGAGACATTTTATAATTGCCCTTGCTTTAGCATAACCGGACAAAGAAGTCTCAGATGCGACATTTCCGAGAAGAAGTCGATCTCCTCAAAAAGCTAAACCATCCTAACATACTGGCATACCTGGCATTTTGGGAGGTCGGCCCTGAGGAGATAAAAAACATGGTTTTAATAACCGAGCTTATGTCCTGTGGTACAATCAAGGAGTAAATGCCTACCAATTACATTTGGCCTTTTAACAATTCCCCTCTTTTTAGGTACCGAAAGACTATGACAAATATAAGCCTACGCGTTTTCAAGGAATGGTGTATCCAAATCCTCCGCGGTATCGATTACCTTCATAGTCAAACTCCGCCGATCATACATCGCGATCTCAAGTGTGAAAACATATTTTTAAGCGGTTCAATGGGTCGCGTAAAAATTGGTGATTTCGGCATGTCCACGAGTAAGCAAACGGATCATGCTCATTCCATAGTTGGTACACCGGCATTTATGGCTCCCGAAATGTACGAGGAGTATTATGACGAAGCTATTGACATCTATGCTTTCGGTCTATGTATGTTAGAGATGATCACGTCTGAATATCCCTACAACGAATGTTTGACGCCAATGGAGATTTTCAGAAAGGTCTTATGCGGTATTAAACCTACAGGTCTCGATCGAATCGCTGACGCTGATACGCGTGAACTGATCGAATGGTGCATTCAGTACGACAAATATGATCGTCCAACTTGTCATGATTTATTGTGCTCATCGTTTTTTATAAATCAGCTGGGCTTCGAATTAAAGCCAATATCGACTGAGGCCTTCGTCAACGATTCGACCATAGACAACATACAATTCCAGCTTCAAATTGTCAAACAACAAGCCGAGGCAATTCAGTTTTCGGTAAACATATATCTGGACAGCTGTAAATCAATTTCGGACAAACTCTTCCGAATAGGAGTAGTCAACGAGTTCGATATACAAATCCTTGAGAACATAATGTCTGCTCAGGTTGCATCCCTACGAAGGCATCGACTGGTTTTCAACAAGGAGCTACCCAGTAATATTCCACTGCAATTAGATGTCGTCCACAATATTGATACGTATTGTATGCTAAAGTCACAAACGAGCATCCTTAAGCTACCCCAGCTAAGTGTAACCAATGTGGAGTCGATGAAATTCGTTTATTGCTACTACAACATCGGTTGCTTTATTATACTTTTCAGATACAATACAACTAACGTAAACTTCCAAGCTTTGTACTCGAATTTGGTAAGAGTTGGCAATTGTATATGTAAATCGCTTGCTTTGCTTCAACTGGTCTTGGTTTGTGATCACAGGTAAAATGGGGTATCCTTAAATCGGCAGATCTCTATGAATTTTCAAACGCACTCGAACGAATTGATCGTCAGATACGAGAGAACCCTCACGTACTACCATATATTTCAAAACTATATCCTGGTAATCAAGCTGTAAGTTTGCATTCATTACTTTCATGTTGTCAGCTCTTATCACTGCTTTGGGCTGCTGCATAAGCATGTGCATACGAGCCTTCTTATCATCATTTCAATCATTCACTATCAATCTGTTTCCATCCTAGGAGGAGAAGAAATCAGTTATCAAACGCATATCATTTGCATCGGGCACAAAATCAGTCAGCGCTGACGCCCCTGCCTCGACTTCAAAACCTTTCCGGAAACCACTGGAGAAACATCATTTAGGACTTTTAAAAGCGCAACAGGATAAGCCATCAGCAATCTCCAAACAAAAGAAACGTCGTTTTATTGTAACTAAAGTCAACGAGGAGACCCAACCAGCTGTAAGTTTAGCTCAGGGTGCTGTGGGAAATTCTATGAAAAACGAAACGAAAAATTTATTTTAATTACTAAGGAAGCTGTCCAGATTCTGGGCTAGCTAAAAAGGTTGTAACTCAAATATGAACTCATAAATATGCATAAATGGTGTTCTATGATGTCTTGCAATGACAATATGTCCAACCACGCAGTTTTTTGTTTTCTTTGGGTTCCGTACCCTAAGGTAAAACGGAACCCTATTACTAAGACTTCGCTGTCCGTCCGTCCGTCTGTCACCAGGCTGTATCTCATGAACCGTGATAGCTAGACAGTTGAAATTTTCACAGATGATGTCTGTCTGTTGCCGCTACCACGACAAATACTGGACACTTTGATGATCAACTATCTCATCATGGAGATTATTGATCAGCAAAGTAATATGCCGATAACCTGCCTGCAACCAAGATCTGTCATCATGCAAAAAATGTGATTTAATGTGATGACTGATGAGGTAACATACATAGTCTCTTTCATATTTGTGGGCGAGTCCGACTCGCACTTGGCCGGTTTTATTAATTATGTTTTGCCACACAACTTGGGCGAAGGGCAGATTGCTTGGGTCGTAGATGCTCGTTCAATACTCTGTAGGGGTGGTTGTCCAAGATAGGATTCGAGAGGAACTCGACTGAATTTTCACTTTGGTTGTAATTCTCAGCAAATGTTCCATGCCATTATGGGGGTGGTTGAATTTGAAATGACCATATACTATGAGTGAGAGCACCGTGGCGCAGTGGGTAGTGTGTTGGCATCTGACGCCGATGACACGGGATCGAATCCCGACACAGCCATGTCATCGAACGTGTTTTCACGGTGTTTCTCCTAAGCGGGGCTCTGACAAAACCCCCTGTAGTAAAATAGTCATGAAACGCTTCTCGAAATTCGCCGTTCGGAACCGCGACAGCTCACCAGGCCACTATAGGTGGCCGGTATCGCGACAGCGCACCAGGCCACTATAGGTGGGTGGTATCGCGACAGCTCACCAGGCCACTATAGGTGGGTGGTATCGGGACAGCTCACCAGGCCACTATAGGTGGGTGGTATCACGACAGCTCACCAGGCCACTATAGGTGGGTGGTATCGCGACAGCTCACCAGGCCACTATAGGTGGGTGGTATCGCGACAGCTCACCAGGCCACTATAGGTGGCTGGTATCGCGACAGCTCACCAGGCCACTATAGGTGGGTGGTATCGCGACAGCTCACCAGGCCACTATAGGTGGCTGGTATCGCGACAGCTCACCAGGCCACTATAGGTGGCTGGTATCGCGACAGCTCACCAGGCCACTATAGGTGGCTGGTATCGCGACAGCTCACCAGGCCACTATAGATGGGTGGTATCGCGACAGCTCACCAGGCCACTATAGGTGGGTGGCATCGCGACAGCTCACCAGTCCACTATAGGTGGTCGGTATCGCGAGAGCTCACCAGTCCACTATAGGTGGCCGGTATCGCGACGGTTCACAAGGCCACTATAGGTGGCCGGTATCGCGACGGCTCACCAGGCCACTATAGGTGGCCGGTATCGCGACAGCTCACCAGGCCACCATAGGAGGTCGGTAACGCGAGAGCTCACCTGGCCACCATAGGAGGTCGGTAACGCGAGAGCTCACCAGGCCACCATAGGAGGTCGGTATCGCGACAGCTCACCAGGCCACTATAGGTGGCCGGTATCGCGACAGCTCACCAGGCCACTATAGGTGGCTGGTATCGCGACAGCTCACCAGGCCACTATAGGTGGCTGGTATCGCGACAGCTCACCAGGCCACTATAGGTGGCTGGTATCGCGACAGCTCACCAGGCCACCATAGGTGACCGGTATCGCGACAGCTCACCAGGCCACCATAGGTGACCGGTATCGCGACAGCTCACCAGGCCACCATAGGTGACCGGTATCGCGACAGCTCACCAGGCCACCATAGGTGACCGGTATCGCGACAGCTCACCAGGCCACCATAGGTGACCGGTATCGCGACAGCTCACCAGGCCACCATAGGTGACCGGTATCGCGACAGCTCACCAGGCCACCATAGGTGACCGGTATCGCGACAGCTCACCAGGCCACCATAGGTGACCGGTATCGCGACAGCTCACCAGGCCACCATAGGTGACCGGTATCGCGACAGCTCACCAGGCCACCATAGGTGACCGGTATCGCGACAGCTCACCAGGCCACCATAGGTGACCGGTATCGCGACAGCTCACCAGGCCACCATAGGTGACCGGTATCGCGACAGCTCACCAGGCCACCATAGGTGACCGGTATCGCGACAGCTCACCAGGCCACCATAGGTGACCGGTATCGCGACAGCTCACCAGGCCACCATAGGTGACCGGTATCGCGACAGCTCACCAGGCCACCATAGGTGACCGGTATCGCGACAGCTCACCAGGCCACCATAGGTGACCGGTATCGCGACAGCTCACCAGGCCACCATAGGTGACCGGTATCGCGACAGCTCACCAGGCCACCATAGGTGACCGGTATCGCGACAGCTCACCAGGCCACCATAGGTGACCGGTATCGCGACAGCTCACCAGGCCACCATAGGTGACCGGTATTGCGACAGCTCGCCAGGCCACCATAGGTGACCGGTATTGCGACAGCTCACCAGGCCACTATAGTTGGCCGGTATCGCGACGGCTCACCAGGCCACTATAGGTGGCCGGTATCGCGACGGTTCACAAGGCCACTATAGGTGGCCGGTATCGCGACAGCTCACCAGGCCACTATAGGTGGCCGGTATCGCGACAGCTCACCAGGCCACTATAGGTGGCCGGTATCGCGACAGCGCACCAGGCCACTATAGGTGGGTGGTATCGCGACAGCTCACCAGGCCACTATAGGTGGGTGGTATCGGGACAGCTCACCAGGCCACTATAGGTGGGTGGTATCGCGACAGCTCACCAGGCCACTATAGGTGGGTGGTATCGCGACAGCTCACCAGGCCACTATAGGTGGGTGGTATCGCGACAGCTCACCAGGCCACTATAGGTGGGTGGTATCGCGACAGCTCACCAGGCCACTATAGGTGGCTGGTATCGCGACAGCTCACCAGGCCACCATAGGTGGCTGGTATCGCGACAGCTCACCAGGCCACTATAGATGGGTGGTATCGCGACAGCTCACCAGGCCACTATAGGTGGGTGGCATCGCGACAGCTCACCAGTCCACTATAGGTGGTCGGTATCGCGAGAGCTCACCAGTCCACTATAGGTGGCCGGTATCGCGACGGCTCACCAGGCCACTATAGGTGGTCGGTATCGCGAGAGCTCACCAGTCCACTATAGGTGGCCGGTATCGCGACAGCTCACCAGGCCACCATAGGAGGTCGGTAACGCGAGAGCTCACCAGGCCACCATAGGAGGTCGGTAACGCGAGAGCTCACCAGGCCACCATAGGAGGTCGGTATCGCGACAGCTCACCAGGCCACTATAGGTGGCCGGTATCGCGACAGCTCACCAGGCCACTATAGGTGGCTGGTATCGCGACAGCTCACCAGGCCACTATAGGTGGCTGGTATCGCGACAGCTCACCAGGCCACTATAGGTGGCTGGTATCGCGACAGCTCACCAGGCCACCATAGGTGACCGGTATCGCGACAGCTCACCAGGCCACCATAGGTGACCGGTATCGCGACAGCTCACCAGGCCACCATAGGTGACCGGTATCGCGACAGCTCACCAGGCCACCATAGGTGACCGGTATCGCGACAGCTCACCAGGCCACCATAGGTGACCGGTATCGCGACAGCTCACCAGGCCACCATAGGTGACCGGTATCGCGACAGCTCACCAGGCCACCATAGGTGACCGGTATCGCGACAGCTCACCAGGCCACCATAGGTGACCGGTATCGCGACAGCTCACCAGGCCACCATAGGTGACCGGTATCGCGACAGCTCACCAGGCCACCATAGGTGACCGGTATCGCGACAGCTCACCAGGCCACCATAGGTGACCGGTATCGCGACAGCTCACCAGGCCACCATAGGTGACCTGTATCGCGCAGCTCACCAGGCCACCATAGGTGACCGGTATCGCGACAGCTCACCAGGCCACCATAGGTGACCGGTATCGCGACAGCTCACCAGGCCACCATAGGTGACCGGTATCGCGACAGCTCACCAGGCCACCATAGGTGACCGGTATCGCGACAGCTCACCAGGCCACCATAGGTGACCGGTATTGCGACAGCTCGCCAGGCCACCATAGGTGACCGGTATTGCGACAGCTCGCCAGGCCACCATAGGTGACCGGTATCGCGACAGCTCACCAGGCCACCATAGGTGACCGGTATCGCGACAGCTCACCAGGCCACCATAGGTGACCGGTATCGCGACAGCTCACCAGGCCACCATAGGTGACCGGTATCGCGACAGCTCACCAGGCCACCATAGGTGACCGGTATCGCGACAGCTCACCAGGCCACCATAGGTGACCGGTATCGCGACAGCTCACCAGGCCACCATAGGTGACCGGTATCGCGACAGCTCACCAGGCCACCATAGGTGACCGGTATTGCGACAGCTCGCCAGGCCACCATAGGTGACCGGTATTGCGACAGCTCGCCAGGCCACCATAGGTGACCGGTATTGCGACAGCTCGCCAGGCCACCATAGGTGACCGGTATCGCGACAGCTCACAAGGCCATTATAGGTGGGTGGTTTCGCGACAGCTCACCAGGCCACCATAGGTGACCGGTATCGCGACAGCTCACCAGGCCACCATAGGTGACCGGTATCGCGACAGCTCACCAGGCCACCATAGGTGACCGGTATTGCGACAGCTCACCAGGCCACCATAGGTGACCGGTATTGCGACAGCTCGCCAGGCCACCATAGGTGACCGGTATTGCGACAGCTCGCCAGGCCACCATAGGTGACCGGTATCGCGACAGCTCACCAGGCCACCATAGGTGACCGGTATCGCGACAGCTCACCAGGCCACTATAGGTGGCCGGTATCGCGACAGCTCACCAGGCCACTATAGGTGGCCGGTATCGCGACAGCTCACCAGGCCACTATAGGTGGCCGGTATCGCGACAGCGCACCAGGCCACTATAGGTGGGTGGTATCGCGACAGCTCACCAGGCCACTATAGGTGGGTGGTATCGGGACAGCTCACCAGGCCACTATAGGTGGGTGGTATCGCGACAGCTCACCAGGCCACTATAGGTGGGTGGTATCGCGACAGCTCACCAGGCCACTATAGGTGGGTGGTATCGCGACAGCTCACCAGGCCACTATAGGTGGGTGGTATCGCGACAGCTCACCAGGCCACTATAGGTGGCTGGTATCGCGACAGCTCACCAGGCCACCATAGGTGGCTGGTATCGCGACAGCTCACCAGGCCACTATAGATGGGTGGTATCGCGACAGCTCACCAGGCCACTATAGGTGGGTGGCATCGCGACAGCTCACCAGTCCACTATAGGTGGTCGGTATCGCGAGAGCTCACCAGTCCACTATAGGTGGCCGGTATCGCGACGGCTCACCAGGCCACTATAGGTGGTCGGTATCGCGAGAGCTCACCAGTCCACTATAGGTGGCCGGTATCGCGACAGCTCACCAGGCCACCATAGGAGGTCGGTAACGCGAGAGCTCACCAGGCCACCATAGGAGGTCGGTAACGCGAGAGCTCACCAGGCCACCATAGGAGGTCGGTATCGCGACAGCTCACCAGGCCACTATAGGTGGCCGGTATCGCGACAGCTCACCAGGCCACTATAGGTGGCTGGTATCGCGACAGCTCACCAGGCCACTATAGGTGGCTGGTATCGCGACAGCTCACCAGGCCACTATAGGTGGCTGGTATCGCGACAGCTCACCAGGCCACCATAGGTGACCGGTATCGCGACAGCTCACCAGGCCACCATAGGTGACCGGTATCGCGACAGCTCACCAGGCCACCATAGGTGACCGGTATCGCGACAGCTCACCAGGCCACCATAGGTGACCGGTATCGCGACAGCTCACCAGGCCACCATAGGTGACCGGTATCGCGACAGCTCACCAGGCCACCATAGGTGACCGGTATCGCGACAGCTCACCAGGCCACCATAGGTGACCGGTATCGCGACAGCTCACCAGGCCACCATAGGTGACCGGTATCGCGACAGCTCACCAGGCCACCATAGGTGACCGGTATCGCGACAGCTCACCAGGCCACCATAGGTGACCTGTATCGCGCAGCTCACCAGGCCACCATAGGTGACCGGTATCGCGACAGCT